>JABFOV010001855.1:0-22660 GCA_022817685.1 Aradophagus sp. ZL-2020 | reverse complement strand
GCGCCTTCGCTTTACACCGAAACTCATAAAACAAGATGATGAAAAGGGGTCATTTCTCATTCATAATTTCTCTTGCTGAGAAGACAAACGTAACCTCGCCAACACATTACGACCATCGTCCACATTCCAGCAACCCCATTGGCAAATTTCCGTCGAAGCCGTTTAACCGAAAATTTTCAACATCACATCCTTCTCTTGTCACCAACGGAAATCGAGAGGACGTAAAAAAAAAAGGAAGAAGGAAAAAAAAAAGAAAAGAACTGTGGCTTCAACAAACAACAATTGTTCCCGACAAGCTCAATATTTATCATACTTAATCTGCCAATAATGGGAAGCATTGAAATGCAAATTCGTCCGAGCTCGAAACACTCCAGCGGCGCGAGAGCGTTATAAAATTAACACCTTCGGCACGTGAGTCAAGGTCCCCGGTGAAAATATTAGTCGACGACCTCAAAGTTAACGACTTAAAAGTCAGATGCTGACTCAGCGAGGATGTAGCGAGAAACTGCGTGGCTCATTTGAGACCAAAAAACTGTTCTTGTATTATAATTAACAACAAAATAGTGCAATTGAAGATATTAAATATTAATTAAATACAGAATGTGTATAATTAATGTAGTAAATGAGAACAAAATTAATTCTTGAATTCTTGAGTAATATATTTTTATTCGGGTTCACCCAACTCATCTCATCGTTTGAGAATTGATTACATTAACGTACCAAGATTTAATATAATATGTATTAACCTTGTTTAATCGCCTATAATGTTATTGTAAAATAATATATAAAAATATATTATGAATCAAATGAGCGTACAAGGACTCAGCCAAAGATACTCAAAAACTAAACAGGCGGGGGGGTGAAAGGGGGACGAGGTCGCGTGGTGGTTTATTGCCGGTCGTAAACTAATAAACGCATTAACTAGGATCCGGCAACGTGTTTAGTCAACAAGGTACACCAAATGACAATGCCGTCGAGATTTGAGAGCGGCGCTGATTTATGGCCGAATTTCACTTATCACGCCGGGTATTTATCAAGGACGCGGGCAACCTGCTGACACGCGAGGACACGTGAGAAAACGCTTGGCCAAAACATGGACAAACTGCGGCGACGTTTCGGCCAGGCCTGTCCTTTAGTTACGGCGGAATCATTCACGGAGACAATGCTTCAGGTGGACATTGCGACGAACTTTAAATCTCGAGTTTACAAAGGTATGCAGCGAAGGTATGCACTGATTGTGATGAAACATGAGGCAAATGGTGGAGATGGACGGTAGTTGGTGTTTTGACCAGCGTCATGGGAGTAGGTGAATTTATGAGACAACTGTGGAACAGACAAGTTCGGATAAAAAAAATGATTGGTTGAAGAAGGATTCAACATTTTTTTTCGATTATGAATCATTGTTCAAACACGTATCTAATAAATTTCAGAATTATAAAGTGATAAAATGTATTGAAAAAATATGACAATGTGATATTTGTATTTGAATCGCGCGCCACGAAATAACCGCCATTTCACAAGCATCTACCATGTCGTGAAACATTTATAATCCAATTGACTAAATATTTCACCTAAATTATTTTGACTCGACTCTTTTTATTCGTCAAACAATATATCTTGTCCAAAAAAACATCAATCTTTACTCAATAATAACCCGACTGAAGTATCTGAATTTGATTTTAAAAAATGGACAAGAATCGAAAATCGACCCGCTGCAACACGCGATTGATTTTCATCAACACGACACTTTTAAAAATAAATACCAAGAATAACTTTCTACAACTTATATGCACTACTAGTTAAAATGGCAACGCCCGTTTACGACTCCATCGCCCGGCGACTATAATGTCAAAATAATATGAAAAGGGATGATTATTTCCTCGGTGGATTTTATGTATATGCTCGAATTTTGACAGCCAATGTATAACGCTCATTCAGCAACGTTGACAAAGGATTCGGGAAAAAGTCGTAAAAGAACGTCAGGATAAGTCGAAGCCCGGATAAATCACAACCGAAGTCAGACGTGCAACAATGCGAGCTATAAACTGGTGTAACGCGTGCGACACGACCCGAATTGCAAAATTATGCTCGACTCGGGCATTCGCGACAGTCGGATTCCACGAAAATTGTCAAAGTCCTACCAAAAAAGACGACGAACCAGGTCAGAGTTCGGAACACAATTCCGATCGATTGAGAGATGGACTTTGTGTTACCGTATTAGTCTATAAAAAAGTTGACATAAAAGTGACAGCAAGCTTAATGTAAAATCGTATAAAATTAGTTAAAGTAAAGGTAGTAATTCTTGAGTAATACTGACGCTTGAAAAATTAACGACTCATTCGAAGACAACTTTCAATGCATTTAAATGTAATTATTAATTTGAATAAACTAAACAGTTTTAAAAATAAAATTTGCAAAAAGGATGCATTGACTGCGAAAAAAAACTCTTGCTTGATGATAAAATCTAACTTAATATTCCGTCCAGAAAAAACTTTCTTGAATAAGAAAAATATCTTAAAGGAATTGAATAATAAAAATGTTGAAGTTCAGTTTTGAAAGATGTAAATAAATAAATTTATTAAATTAAATTTATTAATGTATTCAGTACATATTTGCTTTATTCGAAACTTAACTTTAAGAGAGTAAAAACTTGTTCTAACTAAATGAACATCATTATAAAATGAAAATAAGAAACAACGAAGATATTAAAAATGTATAAGTACAAACATAATTTTCGATACTAATATCTAAAACTCGTGATTCAACGAGACGAAATTTACGAGTCGAACGAATCGCCAGACCGAAAAATTCCGACTTAACGTCACGATAATCTTCGACTCTCTCCGTGATTTGTTTTTCATCGCCGGGCTCGTCGGTGTTGCATTTAAATATTGTTCGCTCTCGAAAAGATTGCGCTGATAAGAAGGCAGTCTACTTCGTGCTCGGCAATAAGCTAAACCGGCGCGGTCGAGGAACTGACTTACGCGAGCGTGCTTGCGCGCCAGCCCGAAATTCGCTGACACGCCCGAGGCCAGCCGCCGGCGCTAAATGGGAAACGTGGCTCCGGTGCAACGGCAAACACGACACACTTGCCGCGTTGCCAAAAAACCCACTCGATCCTCAAGACGACCGTGTTTTATGTTTCATTTTTTTTTCTTCGTTCTTCTTTTTCGTCGGTCTTTTTCAATCGCTGTTTCTAGGTGCCAACAGAAATGCCGCTACACACGATAAAATTACTCTGTTATTATTATTATTATTATTATTATTATTATTATTATTATTATTATTATTATTATTATTATATTCTCATCGTTATTTCATCGATAAATCACTGCGGAAAAATGTGATTTAGAAGTTTAAATTAAAATAAAAATCGTATTTTTTTTATAGTGGTTTCTCGGTAAAATAATGATAACTATATAAATTGCAAAAACTGCGTATTTTTAAATTTTTTTAATTTAAAACATTAGTTTTAACACTTGTTTTCATAACGACTTTTCGCCCTCGTTGGACACTTAATTGAACTTTTTTTGCAGTGATATAACTTATTAAATTTACATAGTTGCATGCTGAAATGTATAAATTATGCAGATAGAGAAAGCAATATTTCAATTTGCTTTATGATATGTCCTTCCCTGAGCTCGCAGTCAAAAATCGAGCAAAAAATCAAGCCCTTTGTGTCAACACAATCTTCATCAAATGTTTTTCCGGTTAACAGTTGTTTTAGAAGTTCATTATCGCTGTATATATGAGGGGTCGATTTCGGCCTAATTCATTGAATATTAATGCAATTATCTGTTTGCTATGCGGGTCGTAGAATGCGACGGAGGGTTGGCCAGCAATTACGGAAAGTGTGGCGGCATTTAGTCGGCTTAATTGCACCGCTCAGAGGTGAGGGTGTCACGATACGTTATTTCGGCATATGACGTTTGACGTGGTGAAACATATGTCAGTGACAGTTCTATTTTATTTTATTTGTGTATTTTATATTTTATCACATTTTCTTGATTTCTCTTCATAAATGATACTTCATTAATATTTCTAAATTTTGTAAAAGAGAATGAGAAATTTATGATAAAATTTTGAGAATCTTTATGAGAAAATTTCATAAAACTGACAATAATTTTGTTAATATATATAAATCTTTTGTTTATTAAAAAAAAAAAAGATTTTTTTTCAATTTTAAAAGTATAAGAAGCAAAGAAGTAAAAGATTGCTTTCTGTATAATTTTTTTTTTTTTTTTGAAAGTTATCAGTATAAATGCCTGCAAATATTTTTCGCGAACACCTGCTGCTGGCGAGCGAGCGGATAAAAGAGATGCGAAGCCATTCCTCCATCGAAACCGCCATTGGTCGCCTTGCGAAAACACCCACACTGTCGGGATGTCGAGCCTTCCCACAACTTCCATTGAAGAAAATCCCCCGCAATCTCAGCGAGTTTAAAACGTTGCAGAGGTTTGCAATATACATATTTTGTATGATTACACCCTTCGCTGAAAAAGATGATACTTTTTAAATAAGAAAAATTCAGAGAAAAATAAATATAGAAAATTGCAATATTCAAATAGTCTACTTATAATATTTAAGATGTATACTTTTTCTCAGTGCAGACAAAAACAACGCTATCTCAATCTTTTTTATTAAAAATATATATACAATTCTGAGATGGCCAATTTTATATAATATATTTTTTAATACAATTTTCATTTGGAACATTGATATATACATAACATGAGTTTTTTTTTGGTAAGACTTGTTTGCTAAAGAAACATGAGGAATAATGAGGATACAAATAACAATAAGTCGGTGGCTGGGAAAAAATTGGCAATGAAGAATTCCCATTCTTCGATATGAAAAACCCCAATTCCTTGTTGTTTCTTCTTTCAACATTGAACGTCCGAAAGTGAATCTGTTGTCGTTCCAACGTCATTTTTCTCCGTAGAGCCATCAAAATATATTTCAACCTTATTTTTTGTTCACAAGACACAATATTTCTCGTAAATTTGAACGCAAGCTTTCAGCAACCGCAACACGTAAGGTCAAATTCCAAATCGATAATATTGAACCAACTAAAGCCGCTTCGGCTCTGAAAATAGAATTGATTAAACAATTTTTCGTGGCCCTCACGAGGCTCCAGTTTTCATTCGCGATTGTTGTCGATACGCGGGGACGATTGGCGCGGGGGAAACGGCGGGCAGAAGAATGGAACGAGGGGGCGTCGGAGACAAGGAAGAAGCCTCGTGAAAAAGTGTAAAGTTATACTTTTTTTCGTCGAGTGGTCATCTATATGCAAGCTCGCGAAACGCCCGTGAACAGGGAACAGGCCCTCGAGGCGTGCTTTTTTAAGTGTCGCCGCGACAGCGAAGTCGACGTCGCCATTGTCTGCCATTGTTGGCGAATTGTAATCAATATTTTCACAATATGATGCCATTGTCTGTGGCACGAGCGAGGCGCGAGTGTGCTTCACCGCGAATACGTCACCCTGAAACCTCGAGGAGGAATCGAGGGACAAACTTCTTTTCTTCAATTTCACGAATCATCTATAACCACGTGCGCGCGCGATGTCGGGAAATTCAAAGTGCTTTGCATTGTAAAAAAAAAAGGAGAAAAGGGAAGGTAAATTTGTTCGTTGCTGCAATCAATGTTGAGTGTTCAATTGCAAGAACGGATTTCTTTGTTATTACAATGAAAAACCTCGTTGTCCGCCTAACAAGGAGTTTTCGTTGAAATAACGGAGAATTCGCTTTTTTAGTGCATTATTTCTAGACTGAAGTGGGTAGTACTGTCAATTCTAAATCCTTGAGTTAATAAGGTATTAGTAGTAGGTCAATAATAGTATTGGTTGAACCAACTAAATTGTCCAGTAAACCATATGATTTTAATTCTATGTTACTGATCAATATTTGATTTCATCTGCGTCATCAATAGCGATCGACACGTGTACAATTCTTTATTACGAGCATAGGCTCCAGAATTGGCCAATAACATTAAATGATTAATTAAATGTTAAACAGTTTTTTAGCTACATTTGTACATTAGAATGGTTTAAATTTTCAAATCTCTATTGTTGACGCAGATGAAATCAAATATTGACAAATATCATGGAATAAAAATCGTATGATTTACTGAGTGTAGATGTTTGACCAATTAAAGATATTGCTCACACCATCGAATGAACTATTTAAATTGAATTCGTATTTATAAACGAATAGGTGCATATCTTCCTTTCCTCAAACAAATTATTCATCCCAAAACGTTCGATTAGATAAAATAAATCCTTCTATTAAAAAAAAAAACTTTTCCCAGACACTTTTCTTCTTCACTCCAGGACCACATCTGCATTCAACACCGCGCATTCATACTCCAGTTCATAAATACCAAAATCACCAAAAGCCCCGAGTAGAAGTCTTGCGAAAATTCGATTTCACACATGCGCCGAAATCCCAAAGGTCGAATTTTCAGGTGAATTCCGCAGAACCAAAGAGCCGGGGGAGACGAAACGAGTTTGGACAAGTCACAGCGGACACGGCCGAGGGCTTTTATCCGCGGGCAACGAAATCGGCCGAATGCTTCGGCGGTCTTTATTATTGCGCGCGCGATTTCTTTCGGACCAGCAAGCCATTACGCAAACGGCCGACCCTCCGCCCGCCCCGGCGGCAAAAACAAAACGCCTCCTCGGATCGTGATTCCGCCGTTGCCTCTCAATCGGGGCCAACTGCACCCATGAGAGCCGGCACCCGGTGACGCGTAATCGATGAGCCCGTTGTTTGCGGTCACTCTTCGGCGCAAGAACAATGCAAGGCCCGGGTGCCAATATCGGGACCTGGTGCTCCTTTCATCCCGCGATCCTTTCCTATTTTTGTTTCGCCTTCTCCTCTACCCGCTGTGTCTGTCTTTTATTATTATTATTTTTTTTTATTTTTTTCTTTATCGCAGTTGAGTGATAGCGATAAAGGAGGGGTGGGTTTAATGGATGGAAATTTGATTTCAGTCGGTGAATTTTGATTGTTTTCGTGTGATTTAGAATGATGAAGATAATTTTTACCATGATTGTTTGTTATAATTTGAACTTCTTACTGATAAAATTGCTTTCAAGATTGTATTCATAATTTTCTTATCACACGAATCTAGAATTTTAGCCTACAATATATATTATAAAGAAAACCTTTAATTTGTATACGTGATATGCAATTAAGGTTGATGTCTAAGGTTGAAATTATTATTGAATTTTCAAACTGATTAATAACTGTTTCTGGTTTATGTGTGAACATTTCAAAGTTTATATTTATGGCTTGGGATAAGAAGCTTGTTACTCAGTATTTATTTGAAAAAGCCTATAATTAAAATTTAAGAAACAAGTTTTTTAAGTTAGAAGATTATGCTTCTTCAATCAAAATCTGATTAACAAGCTTCGTCAACCGAACTCTAAATAACAGACTGGTGAATTAAAGTTTAAATGGCGGTCGTTCTACGTTTGAAACGGAACAATTTCATTACACTGAGAAAATCAAATGATAAACTGATATAGTTTTACTATTTATGTGACAAAGTTTACCATTTAAGTGGAAAAATTTACCATTTAACTGGTAATCTTTACCATTATGTGGTAAAAATAAAAAATTTTACCATTTAAATGGTATCTTTCACCATGCAGTTCTTTCAGTCTACTTAAACTTTAAAGTTCAACTTTGATTTCAAAATATAATTACTTCAAATTCCCAACTACTTTTACATTAAAAAAACTGAAGATGTCTAAAAATGTTGCATTATCCAATTTACAACTGTTCACGCAAAATTTCGAAAAATCATATTCCGCCTCTGATATAAGCGATTCAAGTTCACAAATCACGTTTTGCAAAACAGTCGTTACATGCACCCGAGATAAACGTGTCTCGTTATTGAAATTCGATTATCTTATCGCAACTGCCAATATTTTTGTAAGCGCGTTAAAAAACACCGCGAAAGATCAAGAGTCATCCTCCGCCAATCTCTGATCGAAATACACACAACGTTGGTCAAATTTAATTGCATTTGAGCCAGAGAAATCGGTGTTGCCGAAAGAACGCGCGCGGTCATGAGCATCGACGATGTTTGGGTGCGAGACACGCTCTCGAAATATGTCATGATTACGGTGATTACGATCCTTCTGATTGTATGGATCAAAGTGAAATGGCCGAAATTCAAGCAACATGTTTACAAGTTGTATCTCCTTGGCTTCGAGACCGAGTGCGCGTTGCTGACTTCAGCTCATAGAGCCAAGCTGTTTCAATCGTTGCATAAACACAAGTCGAGTAACGTCATTCTAAGGTCGCTTGGGAGGATACGCATTTTGGAGATCGGCGTGAAAACAGGTTCGAATCCTCACAATGCAATTTTTTTTTTTTTCATGTTTAAATGATTTGAAAAATAAAATTAGAAACGGAAAATGTAAAACGTATGATAAGAAAAAAACCATTATATTTAAAAAAATGTACCACTTTGTTTTATGCAATGAGTAAAATGTAACTTTGCCAACTTAGAAGCAATATAATTTTTTTATCAAGTTTAATATAAAAGATGAAATAATAAATTTTTACTTCTTAAACGATACATTTCACCATAGTGTGACATAAAAAAATAAAATTTCACAACTATATTATCGTTTTATATTGGTAAAATGAAGTCTGACAAATTTGTGTAAAAAAACATTAAAATGATATTTATTGATGGATGAAGATTCAATACAACATCAATACAGTTTTATCTCATCAGCGTTTCTAGTTTTAATTGATCATTTATATTACAAATAAATATTCTTTAAAACTGAAATTTGTTTCCAGTATATGTTCTGAAGATGTATATTTGATGCAGGAGAAAATATTCGATTTTATCCCCCCGACTCGCATTTGATTTGCGTGGATTGGAACCGGAAACTCGGCGAATATCTTATCAATGGAAACCGTAGCGGGGAATTTTCTCATGTTATTCTGGAAAACGTCATTGTAGGAGACGGAAGTTGCATGAAGAATGTACCAAGTCGTTCCGTTGATGTGGTTGTTTCAACTAGATCACTTTGTTCGACTGCATCAATTCCAAAAACATTGCAGGAAATACGTCGTGTGCTTGTCCCGGTAAGTTTTTTGACTTCTGAAACACATTTATGGTTATCACAACCAAATTACTTAAAGTTTCAAAAATATTTTCGTATATTGCATTTTTGATTATCATTTCAAATTCAATGCTGACTATTTTTGAAATTCTATTATTGCAAAATCGTTAAATATTCAGTGTTAAAATGTCCCCCACCCCCTTAAAGAACGATATGAATGTTCGAAACCTTTTTCTTAAAAGAAAAAGAAATTTATTATTTTTATTGGGATAATATATATAATAACATTAATATTACTTTTAATTATAAAAATTAATATTGAGAAGCGTGATTTTTGAAATTAATAGTACCCAAGCACCATCTATAATGTAGGTAGTTAGTATGGATGTCAAAACGGGAATATTCTCAATCACACAAAGAATGTATCATTGCTTGATATTGCGAATCAGATTTGACTTCATCATTTACCGACTTGTGTTACATCGTTCCTTTCTTTAATGATGAATTATCGACAGAGGAATTCGCAAATTAAAACTTTTTTTTATTAGTATTCTATACTAAGTTTAATTTTATCTTACTTAAGACATTTTTTTGCTTTTTTATATCTTACGATAATATTATCAATTTTTTTTCATTATTGATTGGAAAATGTTACTTGAAATTATCACTATCTACACTGAAAAAAATGTCTTATAAATTGTATTACACCGTGAACAGAAGTTAATAGATAGAGATTAGCATCTATTGACTTTGCAGTACAATTTACCATCTTTGAATATAGTATATTACATAACATTTTTGAGTCTGCGGGAGCGCCACGAAAGTGGAACTTTCTGTCCGAGGAAGCGATAAGTTCCACTTTTGTCCGCTCCCCAAGGAGCGAAAACAATTTTTTAATTCAGGACATATGTATCCCAACTTTCTTAAAAAAGATAATAATTTGTCTAAAACTTTCAAAGTATCTTAACAATGAATCAACATTTTAAAATTAAATATACATTCACAATATTTGTTCTTTTTTAATATTTAAATACAAATAATGTAAAGTTTAAATAATTTTAATAGATGATCAAAAGAATAAAACAAATTCTACGTAGGATTCCTGCTTTTATAAGATTGAATCAACGTAAAGACATCGTTTCTCTAACTTTTCATCAACATAATTTTAACTGTATTTCAATGTTGCACAATCAAGGACAAAATTATTACACTTTCATACGAAAACACGAGAGATGATTATAACTTCTGAAAATTTTGCAATATTACTACTAACATAAACATAAAATCACTTTATTAGTAATTGATACTAACGAATTAATTTTGAATAAATAAAAAATTATGTCAATTGAATTCTAAGATCAATTAATTAAATATTACTTCAAGCAACGAGAATTTTTTGAAAAAGAAAAATTTATTTGAAACGACAAAGTGTTCATAAACCGTAAGTGATTAAAGGAACGCAAAGAGGAATTTATAAGAAAAAGTAAAAAAAAAAAAAAAGAAAAAATCCCCAAAGCAATCACGATCGGTGAGTAATCAAAGACACTTCAACGTGAAAAATTTCCCCGACCAATTATTATTATTATATCCTATCATTGACGCGAACGCTAAAAACTTCCAAACGTACGGCGAAAAAACGGCCAACGATATACACGCGCTGCGACACGACAATTAAGTCAATTATATCGCGCCTCAGCCGTGCAAATTACTCGCACGAGCGAAATTCGCAGAATCAGCATCATTTTGATGTCTCTTTTTATATAATACGAAAAATAGAGCCATAACAAAACGATTGATTCGCGATTATCCGTTCGTTATGTCGGATTGGCGGAAACTGCGCGGATTGTTTTACTCGTCGCGGGTTCTATAAAAGGAGGCGCGTGAGAGAAAAACCGTCAGATTTCGAGATTTTTCGAGAGGTAACGCACGATTATAGTTGGTAGCCGAAAATTGATTAAATTTTATTGTAAAGTTTTTGAAAGTGCTGCAAAGTATTTAAGTGCGAAAATATTAAGCCAGTGACAATTCGTGAATCTTGAAAGACGGGTCTGGCAGACTCGAAAAAACAAGTAGTAAAATAGTATTTACTTACGCGTGACGACACCCTTAAAAAAAGTCTAAAAAAAAGTTGATTGTATAATAAACGAATTCCAGTTATTATAAAAATAATACTTGTAAAATAAATGGATATTTTCAAAGTGGAAGATGGTGACGTATAAATGATTATTTGAAAATTAACTTTGAGTTCATAAATTTGAAACCACAAAACTATTTGTAATGTGTGTGATTATTTTCTGCACTAGCGTGTAAAATGAACGTTTTCTCCACAAATGACGAAGTCATAAGTGTGGAAAGTGATCATTTGTTACTATAGTATAGAAAACGATTATATCTTTCTCGGTGATGCATTATGAAAAAAAAAAAACATATTTTAATTGTATTTAATCAATTTTCAGCTAAGGCACTTTTAATTATTGATTTTTTCTCACATTATTTAATATAAATGAAATAGAAAGAAAAAATAAAATATTTATATAGTAATTTTAGGAATTGACATTGTCAATCAAAACCGAAAAATCATGCGCTTCATGTTCGTTTGCGTCATTATTGCGGCAATAATTGCGGCCGTGAGCGCACAATTTGGCGGTATGATGGGTGGTGGTTACGGTGGTGGTAACCAAGGGGGTATCGGTTTCGGCGGTGGTTACGGAGGTTACGGAGGTTCCCGTGAACGAGGTTACGGTAATTACGGCATGAACCGAGGCAGAGGAGGCTACGGACGAGGCAACGGTTTCTTTTAAGTAAGTTTCCATTAAACAAACGTACATATTTTTTACTGAAAAAATACCATTTACTTTAAATAAAACATGGTTTTTGAAATTACTTGTTAAGAATGAAAAAACTAATTTCTTGTTTTTTCTTGTGATTTCAGAATAATGGATGAATAATCACGAACAAAAAATTCCTCTTTCAAGGCTGCTTTTTAAAAACTTGATTATAAATGAAATCAATGTAGAATTGTAATCCGAGGTTGCTGAATCATTGCAAATATTGCAGAAATTGTAAAATTAATAAATTCAATGTTTAATAAAGTAATCCATTAAAAATTGAATGTACTGAAATGTGTGTTGGGATTCTTACATAAAAACATGAACACCATATTCGAAGCTTGAAAAATTTTATTAACAAATAGTAAACATGTTATGAAATGTATCACAAAGACTTTGCAAATATATTTTTGTATTATACAAAACTATAATATAAGGTAAATTCATGTATGAAAACAACTGGAATGTGTATGAAATTTTCAACATTTATTGGTAAACGCAAAGAATAATCAAATATAATTAAAGAAGCAATATCCGTACTGTAAAACAAAAATATTAATTAACAGATAAATGAAAATGTAGAAAATATAGAAAATATAGAAAATGATGTAAATTTCAAGCACATGCGGTAGTAAATAAAATTTTCCACAGTATTGAAAACGCTAATTCCAACTGCTCTACAAAAATCAAATGATAAAATTTAAAAGTTAAAATTATAAAACGTTACCGCAGAACTTAAACATAAATGTAATATAATGATTATTATAATTACAAACAACATGCTTTGTGCCACATGTAAATATTTTTATAACATCTCATAAACATTCAGATGTAATATATTACGAACCACATTTGTTATTCATTTACCATTTTACAAACATTTTGTTATTATTAATTTTACTATAAATTTATATGCTCATATTTATTCGTAATTACATTCTGAAAAAAAAGAACGTGCGCTTATTTAAAGAAGTTTCTTAATTAGAGACACATTTGTATCTACTCCTAAATTGTATCTCACTATAAGGCGTCATTTTGTCCTTTATGTTTTACGTTGAAAGTAACTTTTAAGAATGACGTTAGTTTTTGCCTCGAATGCTTATACATACTCAAAAGTGATGAAATGATAATCAAATGATTTGACTCTGAATTTCTTATGATTGAGATATTTTGTCTTTTCTCTTCATAGGACGGCCAATTTTTGTTTATGGAACACATAGCTGAACCTGAAGAAGCTTTCACTTGGAAACTTCAACAAATTTTAACTAAAACAGGAATTTGGCCGTCATTTTTTGGAGGCTGTCGGTTAGACGTCAATCCTTTGAAAGATATTGAACATTGTTTCAAAGATGTTTCAGTCACTAATTGTATAATAAGTGGATGTGTTTCATGTTCATTGTGTTTAATGCTATCTCGAAAGCATATTATTGGAATTGCAAAGAATTAGGTTACAAAATAAAATAATATTAATAATTATGATAAAATTTGTTACTTAAAATAATTAATTTTTAATTAAATGTGATTCAGACTAGATCATAGGAAAGATACTGTTAATAATCATATTAGAATCATTGTACATAATTTTAATATATAAATGATACTTGACATCGCTGTCTCTCACTTTAAATCAAACTCTAAAATACACAATTTTATATATTCTACTGAAAAAACAAAACTTAGCTCTCATCAGAATTGTCACAATTATAAAAACTTTACTTTTTTGTTGACGTTTACACAGTAAAATTTTGCAAACTAGATTTTTTGTTTGATTTTTGCAACGGTGCGATATAATCATCATCAGAATCTGATGATGAAATTGGAACCAAATCTCGAGTTATATTATTTCTTGATATATATGTCTCATTAAAACTGTGAGTTGGATTGTTAATTGTGCGCTTGACTTTTTTTAATATAATACTTTTACTAGAGTTTGTTAACATCTTTTTTTCATTTAAAATACTATATTTTTTAATCCTTTCTTTTAATTTTTTATTACTCGAAGGAACAGATTTAAAATTTTTAGCTTTCTTAGGTTTTAATTTCGAGAAATCAGTTTTAGTTTTAGTCAAATTACAGGTTTTAGATTTGTTCACTGATCGACTTCCTTTAGGCATAAATTTTTTTTTATGAAATACTGATTGGCGTTCTTCAAAGTCATTATCTGAATCTGACGATGTAACTGGTATCAAACAATGTGTAACGTTGTTTATATACCTAGATCTGACTGTATCTTCTGTTGAATGACTAATAGTATTTAATAATTTATTCCCATACGATTCATACAAGTTATCTTTAACAGAAGTATCTTTGTTTCTAAGATCACTTTTCACTTTTGAAGTCTTTTTTTTAATTTTACTAAAAATATTGTCAATACTTGAAATTTCAGATTGATCTGATTTTAAATCCAAACTGTTTGTATCCAAATTAGAGCATTTGTATTGCAACTTGTCTGTTTTTGTAAAATTAGATTTATCATTCTGCAACTCATCAACAGATACATCATTTTCATCGCTTTTTAAATAACATTTACTTGATATATCTCCAGATTTATTAGAATTTCCTAGTGACGACGCACAATTTTTTGTTGATAAATTTATATCCTTAACATTCAAATTTGTATTTACAGCTTTGGGTTTTCTGTTTCTTGAGAAAATACGCTTTCGAATAATAATGGAATCTTTTGCTGAACTTTCACTCGAATTACAATAAATAACTTTTTTCTCGATATTATTTCCAACATTTTTCAAACAACTTGTTTTAGAGCTAGATGTATGAAAAATGAATTTCGAGTCACTAAAATTAAATGTTTCAGACTTAACAACTTCTTGATCAGAATTTTTACTTAATACTGATTTCTTGAGTTCGCCTGATTTGTCGCCTGATTTGTCATAACACATCAGATCTTTTCTCATTGTTTGCACTGGTATACTTTTCAGCTCTAATTTTAAATTTGCTTCATTGTCCATTGGACTTAGGTCGTAAATCGATTGTGATTCAGTATATAATTTTCGACGCTTTATTTTAACTGATTTAGTTTTGTAAATATCAGCTTTATTATTTAGATTAGATTTCGAAGGAAATATATCAAACGATCCGTCTGTATCCACACTGTTTTTTAAATTGATAGTGGTGGCATCTGACACATTGGTAAATGGTACTGCTGATTTCATTGAAGTTGAATGACTGGATGAACTGGTCTTTTTTTGCAGTGACTTACTTAAACTAATCGTTGGGCTTAAATTAATGGATTTGTTTCTGACATCTGTTGAAGTTTTATTACTACTTCCTAAATAATGAGTGTAGACCCAGTGTTCCACCATATCAATAGGCATGTGATATGCAGCGCGTTGTGGTTCCAAACCAACATCTTGTCTTAATTGTTCAATCTCCAATTCTTCATCATCGATCAACTAGAATAATATTTAAATTAATTTGTAATTATAATTACATAATAATATAGACACTAATTTTAATAAAAGTGAGTACAATTGTTTTTATACAAAAATTGTTAAGATTCAAATACATGTCTAATTTGTAAATATTTAATAAGCAAAAATAATTCTTTAAGTAATTTTTTAAACATTAAAATCATATGATTGCAAGTACTATATCATACTTTATTTTTAAATTATTGATTATCAATTACTAAGCAATAAAAAGAATGATTTAAAATATTAAATTACATTGATTATTCATGAGAATGTAAATATTTAAAATATTGATAAAATATTGAAAAGATAAATGGATAATTAAAGTTTACAAAAATATAATTTTACAGTAAATAAATTTTCCAAATGTTGAAAGTTGTAAATATATGATACATACTGATTCTTTAAATATTTTATCGTAAAATCGTTCCCAGAGTTGTTGTCTGTGTGCTTCTTTCTCTCTAACTTCAGGTAAAAATCTAAAAGTAAATTTTTCATCAAAATTGTTATACTAATTGTTTCATGATTTTAAATTACTTTATAAAATGTTCTTCAATAAACATTCTTTCTTTGAATACAATATTTGTTCATTTAGTCGACATTTAATATAATGTATAATGTGAATAGTTGCACTGCAATTGATTTAAATTAAAGTCAATTTAAATACAATTTAAATACAGAATAAATCAAGTTCATTTTAAATTTGTTGACTTACTATTTTACTAGTAAGTTAAAAGTTAATTAATGATGTTAAATTTAATGAACACTAAAAATATATAAATAATTATTATTTGTTTTACATGTCGTTTTATAGGTTATTTTGATTGTCGCAAGTCGTTTTTAAGTAATTTTTATTATAAAAACAAAAATGATACTTACATCTCCTCTGTAATACTTGTGCTATCGTTCTGATGCGTCTGCATATTCATTATTTTATTATAATACTTAATAATACTTAATAATTGTTGTTAACTTAAAAATCAGCATTGGAACTGGACAAAAAAAAACGCAAAACAAAACCGATATTCTTTGAATTTAGCTTAGTATCGAATTTCGATTAATCGAAATTGATTGTTTGAAAATTTTGAAATGTTTGAAAAATAACTTCAGACTTACCTTCTTTGTATTAATTAAATAATTAATCAGATAATTAATTAATTTAATTTTCGTTTCTTCCGTATCTTTTTCATTGCAATATTCGTTGCAACTAAATATTCTTCTTCTAAACTCCATTTCATTGGCCCTTTGCATCGCTTGCATTCACCTAAAGATGTACCAAGCTCACTTCGTTTTGGTTTAACAACAATTTGCCGGCGACCAATTTTGTCCAAATCACGTTTTGTACTGACAGTTTTCAATGTTTTCAAATCTTTAATATTTAATTTTAAAATTGGACCATCGATAAAATTTCCACTGTTAACCATATTTTGCAATACAAATGAAGATCTATTATATTATTCTTACAAATAGTCTGAAGATACTTTAAAATTTTATTATTATTTTATTCTTTTGTTCACTAATGGCTCAATTAAAATTTATGGTCATATAAACTGATAAATTCACATTATTCTAAATACAAATTTCAATTCATTTTTGTATAACTATAATTTGTTGTCATATATTTCAATGTTTCTTCTTTAAACATAAACACATGCATATAAATTGATCATTTGTATGTGTATATACTTTTAAACGTTTCACAATAACAAATTAAAAAAAAAAAAATTCGAATCGAATTTTAAAAAATCGATTCTTCTAAATTATCGGTAAACAACCCATCCCTACAATGCCGGCTCGATTATAAAATTCAATGAAGAGTTGAAAATGGCTGCTGGACCGATAGCTGAGCGGAATCAAGGTAATTTTTAAATAATTTAGAATGGATTACACACTTTTTTCATTCAATTATTTATTGATTGTGTATATTCAATGCACTCGTTCAAAATTATATTTGTGGAATTCAAACTGTAGGTTATATTTTGATTTAAATACTTTAACCTATAAACGTAAAATTTATGTTTACATATTTCTTATTTAAAGAAATTATTAAATTCAAAGAGTTAAACAAAATATTTTATTAAATTTATTTACTTGTTAGTATTAATTGATAATTAATGTACTTATTAATTTCAGATGCCACTATTTATGTTGGTGGACTTGATGATAAAGTTTCTGAATCACTCATGTGGGAACTGTTTGTACAAGCAGGCCCAGTAGGCAAGTTGAAAAACTACCGATTTTAAAAATTTTTTAACTATTATGTAGATAATTTTGCATTTTATTTTTTTTATTTTTATTAGTATCAAAATTATAAAATTTAAAACTATTCATATTAAACAGTTTTATATTTTAACAGTGAATGTACACATGCCGAAAGACAGAGTAACTCAAATGCACCAAGGTTATGGCTTTGTTGAGTTCATGGGAGAAGAAGATGCAGATTATGCAATAAAAATCATGAATATGATCAAGTTATATGGCAAACCTATTAGGGTAAATAAAGCCAGTGCTCATCAAAAAAATCTTGATGTGGGTGCCAATATATTTATAGGAAATCTTGATCCTGAAGTAGATGAAAAACTTTTATATGACACATTCAGTGCTTTTGGAGTCATACTTCAAACACCAAAGGTATCTTTCTGCAAATTTATTATGAGGATTAAATTTAAAAGAGTTGCTGTATCATTCAATGGAAAAATTTTACTTTATTAATCAACTTGATAAATAAATGAAAAAAATTGTTGTGATTGATTTCTAAAATTTATATTTAATTTTCCAGATAATGCGAGACCCAGAGACAGGTAATTCCAAAGGTTTCGCTTTCATAAACTTTGCATCGTTTGATGCATCAGATGCAAGCATAGAGGCAATGAACGGCCAGTATTTATGCAATCGACCGATCTCAGTGTCATATGCCTTCAAACGGGAAGCCAAAGGAGAAAGGCACGGCAGTGCAGCCGAACGATTGTTAGCCGCACAAAATCCATTGAGCCAAGCAGACAGACCTCACCAACTTTTTGCCGATGCACCGCCGATGGCGCCACTTCCGAGCGCTGTACCTGTACCTCATCAGGCAGCGCACGTACAACATCCCATGATGCATGGTATGGTGGTGCCACCACCACCACCCCCTGCAACTCCGATTCCTCCGATGGGACATCCTCCACCACCTCCTGTACCACCACCCCCAACTGGTGCATTCTCAGCTGCGACAATTCCTCCCCCACCGCTTCCACCAATGAACATGGCAGGTCACCCCCCTCTGCCTCCAGGTATACCTCCTCCTCTTCCCCCCATGCCAGTACCAAATTCCCAAGCACAAAACAACACTGCTCGAATGATGGCGCCACCTCCGCCACAATGGGCTGTGCCCCAGGGTCAGTTCCCTCCACCACCCCCTCCAGTAGCAGGTGGGCCACCATTCAGCCAGTTCCAACCTCGTCCACCGCCCCCCAATTGGAGGCACCCACCGCCCCCACCCACCGGGCAAGGTGGACCACCGCCTCCTCCCCCTCCTGCTTTCCGACTACCCTTCCCGCCAAGGGGTCCACCACCCCCACCCCCACCTCACGACGGTTCACAGTTTTAAAAACAAGAAACAGATGCTTAACAGAGATTTTTCATT
This sequence comes from Aradophagus sp. ZL-2020, assembly GCA_022817685.1. NCBI lineage: Eukaryota > Metazoa > Arthropoda > Insecta > Hymenoptera > Scelionidae > Aradophagus > Aradophagus sp. ZL-2020. Next base: position 3,691 of record JABFOV010001855.1, on the reverse strand, counting down.
CTTTGCCTTATCTTCACGTTGACTGCTCTTTTATTCATTCAATGAAGAATGAACTTTAAAAAAAAATGGAAATAACTTGTTAGGATATTGCCATGTATAAAAGATGTTCCATGATTACATTTATAATATATATTTGTAGGTATTCTAAAGTCATAACAGACGTGTACAAAATATATTAAAGATATTTTGTACTATTAGGCTTGTACATGAACAGCATTGTGATTACTTTCACTTTTTTATTGTAATACTTGGGATTTTTATATTAAGAATATAAAATTGAAAATTTAATTGTCATAGAGAAGTGAAAGTATACAAGTAACAGTTATGCAACAAGAGAAAGAGATGAGTCTTTTTTATCAGAATGCACAAGAGATAATTGTGGCCAACCCAAAATATTAAGTATGACCATTTTTATAGGGAATAGCTACTTTACTCTATCGGTGTATATTATATTTTTTGTGGCTAATGTATAAAATCAGCGATTTTATATCGATTTGGAGGTAAAAAAACAATCTTTATTCTTGAAAGAATAAAGATGTGATTTTCTTATTGAAGAATCAGAAATAAGAACATTATTTGTATGCGAGTGTAACAACAAAATTTATTATGGTTATTGTTAATTTAGCTATCTGATTATATTACTAATTATATTGCTTTAGGTACAAATTTTAATTTGAAAAATAGTGAATTTGATGACATTATGAAAAATATTTATAAACTATATACACATGACGTTAATATTTAAGTAAAAAATGATTATAAAGAATTTTCTGTTTGAAATTTGTTTGAGCAAACTATCTCGTGCTTTAGACAGCTTTTTGATATTTTGTTGCAATAAATTCTGTAACAAAATGTTTTTCAACTACACTTACAAATATTCATAGACTTATTGAAACAGAAACCTAATATTTTTTTAAATAATGCGTGTAAAAATTTTATATATCTGAATTTATGAGCATATTTGTAAAGAAATATATCACTACACAATCTATTTTACGTTTACTGTATTGAATTTAAAATATTGCCATACCTACCTGTTGGAAATTTCAGAATAGCATGCTATTTTAGTTGCGATTTCATGTAATTGAAAATGTGGTCGTTGATAATGAATAGAAATCATTACTTATAATTATAGATGGCCAGAAAACAAAAACATAGAAGAATTAATTTTCTTTTTAATCTTATAAGTAACATTAAGATGAATAATCTACATTTTTTTAATTTATTTTTGTCAAATATCAACTATTAAATGATCTTACTTTTTTTGAATACAACATATACTGACACTACTAATCCTAATAACATTATTCTCTTATATTTAAGAATAATAAGGTATAATATGTATTAATTTTTTTATTTAATATAATTTAATTTTTAATACATTAAGGATCTGAATGAAAGAATAGGATGCATAGATGTCGCCACTTTTTATGTATTATATAGATGTAATATTACACATTCCACAGAATGTGACAACATTTGTGTATCTTACCACTTAACATTTTAGATTCCTGTAATGTATAACAAATTTATAACGGAGCCTATATTATTGCAGGTTAAAATTAATGTTGCAACATACAAACTTACACTAAAATTTAAATTTAAGAATTTTTTTTTAAGGTAGTTGAAAGGAAAAAGCAATTTTTGTATCATTAGACATGTTTATTTATCGTATCAAATGGCATAATGTTTATGAAATCGTCAACTCGTCGTAGAAAAGAAAGAAAAGAAATGAACAAATGAAAAAAAAATATCAAAATACTTTAATTTTCTACAATAAGATACATATATCTGTCGACGAAATCCACCCATGAATGGAAGATGGTTCTTGGTTCTTTTTTTTTCTTTTTCTCCTTTTTTGCATTTTTTTTTTTCTTCTTTTTACTTTTTTTCGCGTACATAAAATACATCCATGCACGCCCATATGTATAATATATAAGTAGATTAAATGTGGGTAATGCCGCGACACGCGCACTTTGCCACTGCAATGACTTGACGCTGTAAAAATGTCCTGATTCTCAAAAATAAAAACTATAAGAAAAAAAATAAATAAAATAAAAAATGAAATGAACAAATAAGAACATATTAACAAGGGAAACCAACAAATAATTACAACGAAAAGTTCTTAGCATCAGTATAAACAAATGGTCGCAAAATTACCCAGGTTTACCCACGATAGTGTTCGTATATGTACATACACTTTTCTTATTAAAATCTTTATTGTTGCTTCTCATAGCAAGTACTTAAATAATAATCAACGCAATATGTGTGATATGAAATAACATATGAAACTAGTAAAGGAGGGGATGATGAGAGACAGGGTGGGGATAGTGGAAATGGATTTCAGTAGCGGCACCTGGCAGCGTTACCTACAAATGGCAGTCAAGTGGCGCTGCTAGCGCAGAGAACTCAGAAATGACAGAAAACTATTACATCCTACAATGTTTTCATCGATTTTCTGTTTTCCACTGACGGCAAATGATTATAGCGTACAATGAAACATAACGGTGTTTGTGTGTGTACGCATGTATGTTCTTGTATGTGTTTGTTTCCGTGTACATATGAGTGTACATGTATGAAGTAATAATCCTAAGTATAATAGATCGATGATACAATAATAGTCTGGTCGATTGATTACATAATGATATTTTTAAAATTACTGATCGTGTGTTGTCTGCTTATGACAGTGAGATGGTCATGACAGTGTGCGACAGAAAGACAGATACGGGAACGACGCGATAATTGATTAAAACATATAGTAAATTTTTTTATTTTTTCTGTCACAGCAGTCTCAAAGGAACAACGTGAAAAGTTCTATTTTCAGCTATATTCCTCTAATGTTGCTACTACTGCAAAAAAAGAAAAAATAAAAAAATTTCTATAACTGTTCCCTCATTGTAGAAAGAGACAGAGATACATGAAGTAACAATGACAATGACAATGTGACAACGTAAACCTACGTGGTAAATCATGCTCTCCTTAGAATTACAAACGATAATCATCACCGAAAGCTCTACACAGTAGGTAATCACAATTTTGCGAATCATAGATAACTCTCATTCCCTTCGGCTCTCTTTTTCTCGCCAACGGCGCCTAATTTTATTTTTTTTTTTTTATTTTTTTTTTATTGCTAATAAATGTTGAGTCTTCAATTTGTTTCAATAATTTGTTTCATGACAATGATATAAACTTATTTCAATTGTTAGGATAAAATTTTGGTTAAGAATGCTTAACTTCTTTAACAAATATAGATTTTTCATTACACAATTATTGGCAACGTACAATTTTTTTGGAAACTGAGAACAAGTTCTTAACAAAAAGTGAAAAAAAATCTTAGGCACCGCTGACCAGAGTCAAAGTTCGTTCATCTTCTTCTCTCATATTAAGATTACTCTTGATAATTTCATTTTTACTTCGTTTTACTTGTTTTTTTTTTTTTTTTTTTTTTTTTTTTTTTTTTTTTTAGGAAAAGGGAAATCGTTGCCCAAAAACCTGTCTTTTATCCCAATCCCCGAGCCCACGCACCCTCTCACAATCTCGTCTGCCCTCTTCTTCTTTAAAAAAAAAAAACAGTATTAAAACCACGACGAGCTAAACCTATACAAGGTCCGCAAAAGTACATATGTCACGCAGTGTATCATTGTCGTCCTCTCATCTGTCAATTACCTATCGTTGTATGCAGATCCTCACA
>JABFOV010001854.1:0-15817 GCA_022817685.1 Aradophagus sp. ZL-2020 | reverse complement strand
TGAAAGCAAAAAAAATGTTGTAAAAATTTTAAAAAAATAGACCGATGAAAAGCACGTGTTGACCAAAGACAAAATTTGTTCGTCGAAATAAAAATCTAGTATTTTGACGAAAACATTTTTTTTTTTTTAAATGTATCATCAAAACATTACAATAATTTCATGCGACGCAATAATAAAAACTAACACAACGTTACAACTTATCTGAAAGCATTTTCACTCGAAACGCGGACGTTTCTTCGATGCGAATTTCTCGGCAGCGAAATTCACGGATTTATGTTCAAGAATTAAACCGCAATATTTGTCAGTACATTTCCACTTTACTGTCACAATGCAAGCGATAAAGAAAAGTGCGCGAAACCGTAAAACTCCGGCGAGTTTACATAAACAGAAAAGCGCGCGCGTATGCGGTGGGACGTTGCCTTAAATCCAACATTAACCGTGACGTTTGTCACGTTGATATTAATTTTCGTCGTGGCACGCGGCTCGGAAAAGCACAAAAGTTCATTCTTGTTTAAACGTCCTTTTTTTCCCGCCGGCGCGAAAATAAGGGAAATCAAAAGCGCAATTCGCGGGAAAGGAATTTCGTCGCGACGTTTCCTCGACGGTTCGTCGAAACAACGCCGCGTGATAATTACGAAATGCATAAACGTATCCTTTGTTCGGAAAGTTTCGACGAGTCGCATGGTCCGACTGATATTTTAATAAGGATTCGAAATTCTTTCCATTTAGCTTACGGTATAATAATGAAAAAAGAATAGATTCAATACGATTGGATCGTATTAAGGTTTTATAGAAAACTTTCGTAATTATATACATTATTGATCTAATAATTAATTTATGCGTGGTCTTTTTTCTTTTATCGGATATTCATTTTAAGTTTAATTAAAAGCGTATTTAAAGTCCTTTAATAATTGATACCGCGATCAAGATGGCTTTTTCAACGCAAATTTAAAATAACTGTTGTAGTTCCTTTTCTTTTCTTTTTTTTTAATTGCTTGCAACTGATTATAAAAATTGTCAATAGTAATCAGTGCAAAAACGTTCAACATCATTCGGTTCAATTAATATTTCTTTTTTTTTTCGGCGCGAAATTCAATTTCCTTAACGTTTGATAGCGCTTGGCAAACAATGTACCGGCGTTTTTTATAATAGATCAGACAAGAAGCCTTATTCGCGGATCAACCCCCGGTACATACGCTCGCAGATCAACTTTCAGTGGCATAAGACCATCACAATGGTATTAGCCGAGCGAACAAAGCTCGCGCATACGTGTTCATTAATTAACAAAGCCCTCATAACTTTAGCCTCCCTGCGCGGAAACTGGAGATGTCATTAATCTGCCAAGGCTCTTGGAACTGTTTCATTCGCAATGGCGAAACGGACGAAAAGGAACGACAAAGAAGATCCACGCTGAGAGAAAAAAAGACAGTGGAAATTGCAATCTTTCTTTCGGCTTGAGGACGTAAGTCTTTCGGCATGAAAACTACTGCTTAAAAATGATCTCAACTTGAAATGACGGAATAATGTAAATCAGTTAGAGTTTTCATTATTTCTTGATAGAAGTTTTCATGTTAAAAGAGTTATGTCCTCAGACTGTTCGACAAATTGTAATTTTTACTTTCTTGTTTTTCTCAGTACATGTGTGTTTGTCTCAGTACAACGCGTTGCCGTGTAGAAAGTAGTCATTTTCTGCACTAGTGTGAAAAGTGGTTACTTTCTCCACGAGTGTGGAAAGTAATCAGTTTCTTTACTAGTGTAGAAAATGGTTATTTTCTCCAAGCCCACACGTTGGAAAAAATTGTATATGCGATGTGTAAATAACACATGGGATATGTGGGTTTACGCATATATTAGAAACTGAGCAGTTAAGATCAAATTAAAAAACTACGAACTATAATAAAATATTTTAAATCTTTCGATTTATAGCTTCAATTGATTGCAAGAAACATTGAAAAAAATTCTGAAAAATTCTTTAATTTCAGAATAAATCTACGTCATTTTAGAGATCCTTCGATTTCAAAATTATAAGTTATATATTTCAATTATTAAAGACTTCAATTAAAAAAAAAATCTTTTTTGCGTCTAAGTGACGTAACATGATTCATCCGTGTAACATATAAGCGACATATATCTCGTTTTATCAGCGAGAGGGAAGTCGGAAGAAAATGCGAAAGAACTCGAGTTCTACGTGAAAAGTCACGACGGGAATTGCGATTTATTTACCCGGTAAGACGCTAATTTGTCATCGTCGCGCGGCGCACAGGAACGCGAATTCGCAAAGAAGATTTATTCGCCGCGAACGGCGCGCGTTTTGTCCGAGTAATCCGATTGGCGAGAACGCTCGTGATTGGGGCAAAAACCTCGGCGTCCAGCATTGACTTCGCCGTATTGACTGGGCGAATCCTCGAAGTTTCCCAACCCGATGCCTTGAGATGTTTACCGGACTTGGAACAACGTCCGCCACGGGACGGACGTTCCGCGGGACAAGTCGCTTTAATTAGTCCGCGATCGCCGGACCAATTTCGCCAACTGCCTCGGACAGTAATTACGAAGTTCCGTTCGACGCGAAAACTTTTATCATGAATACTCGTTTGGGTTATTCATGAGCTCGCAAACTCGGCACAAAAGCCGCCGCCTGATTATGCCGGCGACTTTTCAATTTGCGAAAACGCCACTCGCGCTTCCGATTGATCGCGACGCGGATTTTGTTATCAATGTTTGCGTTGCGAAAAAGTGCACGCGGCATTTGGGTGTAATTATTTCGATTCGCGTTAGGTGATTGATTCGCGGAACGAAAGTTTTGTTATTGATTTATGCGCAGGAAGTTTGCAATGTTTATTTGCAACAAAGTTTGAATTGCATAAATATTTTATCGAAAAACGAAGAAAGTGTACGAAAAAATTAATTATGCCGTTTTATATCGCGATGATATACACTCAAGTTTTGATTTTGATTATCGATGGTCGAAATGATATTTTATTAAAAATTTGTTGCTGATAAACGTTGCAAACTTCTTGCACATATTTGTGATATATTTTTTTGTTTGAGATATTTTACACTTAAAGAAGCAAATAATATAAAAGTTGCAACTTGAAATTTAAAATCGTACTATTTTTACTATTAAAATAGTTAATTTTAATGTGCCTGAAGTTTGCCACGTGGCAAATTGCCACATGTTTTTGACTTAGAAAATTTTTGTATGTTTAAAAATTGAAATCGACAAATATAATAATAAACATAGTAAAAAATATAAGCTGACACAAAAATATTGTCGATTTCAATTTTTTAAATTAAGTAAAATTTTCGAAGTCCAATGTGTGTGGCGGTTCGCCACGTGGCAAACTTCAAGCTCATTTAATTTTATCATTATTTTTATCCTGAATTTCTTTCAAAGTAAACTTCATCATGTTTAATTAATTTATATTTATTTTTATATTTGGTTAATCGGATGCAAAATACTAATACAACTTGAACCAATTTTTCTATATCGTACTGCTTTTTTTTAAATCAAATTTCTACTTACTATACATTTTTACTCGTTATTTTTACACGGCTAACACTGTTACTCCAGGTTCAGACCACCAGAAAACTTTGAACTTGCTTCCGATCGATGCAAGTAACATTAGTATGGGTTCACGGTCATTGACGCAACAAGAAAAAAAAAAAAAGACTCACACTGCTTTTGTTCGATATTTCGAAACATCCTCGATGCTTTTCCATCCCGAATTCGTAAAACCGCAATTCGAAAAAATCTGTCATTTTTTCGCCTGGATCAAGTTTTCAATCGCGAACAATTGACTTCATTTTTTAATCACTGCGAGCCGAAATTGTTGGGAAGAAAAAAGGCGCGTGCCACGATTCGATTAATATTTCTTTGACGTTTCCGTCGCGATTGAATGCAATTTAAAACAATGCGTTGTAAAACACTGTTCGTTTCGTGATTATGACTTTGCAATTATGACATGTATTTCCAGCAAAACGGCAGTTTCGCGTATTTGTTTTTGTATTATTCCACGTCAAAACTGGACGGCATCGAATATTCAATCTCGCTAAAATATTAGTCACGTTTGTCAGCGTTATTCATTATTTATTGTTCTTGTTCGCGAAATGCATCGAGCGCTGTTATTTTTATCGTGTTTATATAAAACAAGATTTAATTTGCCGTGTTGCGCGATGCGTTCGGCCGAATGATTCGCGACAGATAATAAATTTTTACTCCGCCGCGGCCCGTCGTTATTGTTGCTACGTCAAAGTTCGCGTTCGCTCGGATCTGACAATCTCTTAAATATTTCCTTCTTTCGCAAAAAGGAACGGCAACATCTTCGACAAGCAAAGTTACACAAAGAACAAAAATGACGCAGAAAAAAAAGCACGCTTCAAAAATAAAACGCTGAATGTTGTAATAATATTTTATGCAATAACGATCGTTTGTTTTTAAACAATATTTATTAAATCGAGGGAAAAATTGTATATTAAACATTTTTTAATAACATTGTTTAATTACAAAAGAGGCTTCCCGGAATTTCGATCCACGTTGGAATGCACGAAAAAAAAAAAAACAAAAATAATGAAACAAAGTAAAATCACGAATCGCGTATTACAAAAATAAAAAACGAGCGACAAGAAAACGTCGTTTTGTTACCGATAAGCACGTTTGTTTTTGTCTAACGTTTGATTCCGCGATTCGAAAATGTTGACCGAAGCTCGTTTTGTATTTACTTCGTAACTGATATGTAGTTACACGGAACGACCAATTATTTCCGTGAAAAAAAAGAGGGAGGGACATCAATCTTTCGGGCGAAAAAAGTTCACAATTTTGTTCCTCGTGGCGCACGCGTGGTGGTAAAAAGGGCTGATAAAGAATGACGCTGCAACTAATTCCCACGGCGAATTTTGCACGCGCTTAAAAGTAGTTTATTCGATGTTTGTTGGGAGCATTAAGATTAGAGTTACGGGGCAGGATGCTCGGTGAAACGGGAATGTAACAAAAGGAACACTTCCGACGAGGAAAATGTACAAAGTGTTTTAATATTTTATAATCGTTGCTATGGTTTGTACCAAACTTCGTTGTACAATGGGCCGGTGTAGTAATAAATAAATTCGTTAAATATTGCTGGGAAGTTTTGCAAAAGGTTGACCATGCTTTCGAAATATTTGAAATATATCTTGGGAAGTGGTTTTTAATTATTCAAAATATAATGCAGCAAAAGAATTTCAGGATCAAAAAGGATAGATTTGTCTAAATTTTTTAACAAATGTTTTACTGCAAAAAGGATACAGTGAATGAAGAAAAAATTTTTTGGGTCAAAGTATTAAGTGATTGAAGTAAAAAAAAATGTATTGACAGGTTTCAGTTATGTTTTGAAAACAGAAAATAATCAAATTCAGTCATTTTTAAACGAAATTAACGATTTTTGCGAGCGAATGGTTAAATTAATGAAATAAATTAAGTTTTTACAAAAACTCGAAAATTCAAATTGCAAATTTGAATTTTCGTACCAAAGTAGTAAATCATATTTAATCCTGTTAACTAAAAATGCGAACTAATTAATTAACGAATTAATTACTTATAAACCGTGTTAAATGCAGCACTGATTTTTCGCTTCATAATTCCGCCGGATCACGTGATCCAAAATGTACCGATTCAGCGAAATTGCATTATCAAGCATTTGCAATACAATTTAGACGGGAAATTTGCATACCAGCTCGACTGCGCTATTCCTTCGGCTTCGTAACATCGTGATTTGCGATGTAGCTGCAAAATTGCGCGCGCACCGAAAAGCACGGGCCTTTGTTTATGCATTTTCGAAAATAGCACCATCGCGCTTCCAGCGTGCGTTTGTTCCCTTTTACAATGTCGCCGTCATGGTTTATTCACGGCGACGCGTGATCCACGCGAAAGTGAGTTACCGCGGGAAAAAAAGAATCCGCCTTGCGAATTGATTTCATTGTATCGTAATGTGTATCGCATTTTTCGTACGCCGGAAAATGCAAGGCGTTTACGTTTTATGAAAAAAGGGGAAAAAAATACACCGTTCGCTTTTATCCACCGACGTAACTCGGCGAAAAATGAAATTCAATGATCAGAATGGCAATTGTACCCCCCTCCCCCCTTCTTTTTCGTTTTCCTATCGAGCTCCATTTTCCATTATTCGGTGTTTGCGAAAAAGTAACATCGTTTCTAATTTCCTTCGCCATTCACGGCCAGCCGAGTGTGGAAAAAATGCTCGCCTTTGTCGAATCGTAAATATTTAAAGCGCGCCGGTTCGCCAGCGTTATTTACGCCGCGTTACGCGTGATTAATGCATGGTTTTCTTGGAGACGAAGAATTCCGGATAAAAGTGCGATTGGTATCTTTGGTTTATTATTGTTCTTGGTCGATTTACCCGCAAGTACTGTGATTTTCTAAACGAATAACTGTATATACGATAATATCAGACATTATGAAATATATATCTAATATCACAGTTGGATATATTTTCGACATCGAGAGACGAATTGTTCCAAGAATTACTAGACTTTTTAATGAGCTTGAAGTTTGCCACGTGGACACACATTGGACTTAGAAAATGTTCTAAGTTTAAAAATTGAAATCGACAATTTTTTTCTGTCAGCTTATATTTTTCACTATGTTTATTGTTGTATTTGTCGATATCAATTTTTGAACATACAAAAATTTCCTAAGTCAAAAACATGTGGCAATTTGCCACGTGACAAATTTCAGGCACATGACTTTTTATCAAAAGTGTTGTATGATAGGATTATTTGAATAACTGATATTTCTTTATTATTATTAACTTTTCATATAAATTTTATCTAACATAACAAAATATTTACTATTCTAATAATTTTTATATACTGTAGATATAAATAAACTATTCTCTTGTTTTTATTTTCTCTTTTGATCGTTCGATTTTTTAATCCGACAATTTTCAACTGAAACAACATAAATAAATAATAACATTCATGAACGAATTTTAATATTCAACTAACTTTTTTCCAAACGTCAAATTCAATATCGGAATTCATAGCGAGAAAAACAGCGAATAAATTTGGCGCGAGACCGATGAAAGGCAAACAATTTTTTGCCCCTCTCGAAGATATCAATTGAGAGCGAGCTAATTGAAATATCGATGCATACAAATGTAAATTGTGCGCGAATAGCGCTCGTACATCTGTAACGAGTGGCAGCGTTTGCGCCGCGAAACCAAAACGCGTACGCCAGCGTTCGTAACTATTGTACTCGTCATCCGTCATCGTTACATTAACGGCTTATTATTTCGCCATTATGCAGGCATAATCAAACAAAAGCATTAGTTGGGACGCGGGGACGACGAGGCTGGAAAACCGGCGGTTAAATTTTACGGCCGATTGAATTGTTCCCCCGCCTTTTTCGGGCCGATTCATTCGTTTTTGAAAACGTTCTTTTTTCTTTACGTTTAACAAAAATGTGGTTCTCGTAGCGAAAGATATTCGGTAACAATGATATACTTTTTAGTTAAAAACATGAGCAATCTAAAAAAAAATGCATTGGGTGAAGAACAAATTTCTTGGTTCAAGACAAAATGTATCTTGAGCCAAGAAAAGTTTCCTTGATTTAAGGTACTAAGTGATTAAACCAAAAAAAATGACTTGACAGGATAAAATTAGGTTTTAATCGAAGAAAATAATAGCAAAACTTAGTGATTTTTATGAGTGAGGAAAATGAGAATAATTTATTGAAATAATAAATAAATTCAGAATTGAAGAAAAGCAAATATAATATACATATACTTGCTTCAAAATTCTAAGTTAATTATGCACTTGAAGTTTCCAACGTTTTTTAGTAAACGAAATTTAAATAACGAAACGAAAAAATTAATTATTCCATTTTGTATCACGTTGATATAAATTTTAGTTCTGATTTTGCTTGTCGATGGACGAAATGATATTTTATTAAAAATTCGTTGCAAATCAACGTTGCAAACTTGTTGCACATATTATTAACTGACCTTTGATTAAAAAAGAAAAAAAAAAGAAAACCCAGTCGAATATTTACATCAACAGGCGTAATCTCTCAAAAGATCGCGTCCGGCAAATCCGACAGGTTCGCATTTTAACGCAGTAGCGACGCGAGAGTTTGTTTAATTTCTAAAGACCGAGCCGAGCGGCGTCCCGAGGAACGTTGCAACGGGATAATAATGTAAAAATGTAAAGCGCGGCCCATTGTGACGCATGAAAGGCGACGCCTAACATCTTCGCTTAATTAAATCCAATTATGCAACTTTTATGCACGACATAAATTTCCACGGCGCGCACTTTTTCCGTCCTTTTTTCGGTAATTAAAGCGCGAACGCGAAATTCACGTCTAAGTGCCCGTGGCAGTGAAAACAATTTCCATTAATTAGCCGGCAACTCGGCGCGACGAATCAATCGCGATTAAAAAGCAGCGCGAATCAATTGCCGGCCGTTCTCGAAGCGACGTCCGATTGATCGGGACGAGTCGTCTCACGGCGCGACGAAAACTTTCCTCGAGTCGCTCGACGTGACGGCGAAAAAGCCGCCTCGTCCTTTTGCGCGCCGAATGTTAATTGAGTTCAAATAAACATCGGATAATCAAAATGAGTTTTCTAATTATCGCCGGCCGTCAACTGAGTTTGTATTCGAAACTATTGACAAAAGATTTGAAAACGTATATTCAAATCATTGAATATACGTATTCGTTATAAATAAAAAAAATTACTTACTGAGTTTTCCAACATATATTTTCTCCAAATATATTTTCCAATATTATATACTCACAAACATCTTTACCTTTGTTTAAGAATCGTTAAATTTTGTTGATATTTTCTTCGATTAAAACCTAATTTTATTCTGTCAAGATATTTTTTTCTTGGTTTAATCATTTAGTATCTTGGATCAAGGATACTTTTCTTGGCTCAAGAAAATTTATTCTTGATAAAATATCAAGATATATTTTATCTTAAACGAAGAAAATTTTTCTTCACCCAATGCATCCTTTTCGTGAGAGTATATATATTTTTTTCCAAAATACATATGGAAAAAATATATAAATATATTTTTTCTATATTTTCAGAAAGTAGACATTGTCTTCACCATTTTCATATTGTTGAGATGGCTACTAATAACGAAGGCGTACGATTTTTAATAGCGCTGAAATCCTTTTTTAATTGAAACGAAACAAAAAAAAAGTCAGAAAGAAGGAGAGAAAAAAAGAACGCAAACGTAGCTATGGACGCGCGGTTTCATAAACGTACCTTTTGTGCCAAGCATTCTCTCGAGCGTTCGGATTGCGGATGTAAAAGGAAGATTATTTTCATATACAAACACGAAGTACGTCTAAATCAGGGCGCAACGAAGACAGAACGGACGCGAGTCGAAATCGGAACGGCGCGCGCTGATTGCAGTTTTTCGAGCGCTTTCGATTGTGGATTAAGCGATTACGTTAAATTGCCAATTAGACGAAGACCATCGAATAACGGTCTTGTTAATTTAGCAAGTGAAATTACACAATTTAACAACTTTAAACGAGCGTGACGAAAACTGTCCTGCGTTGTGAATAAAAATCAACTTTCCATCGCGTAAACTGCGTTTTTGATTACGCAAAATGTTCGCGAAACATTTCAGTGGAAATAAAAGATTTATGAAATTAATGATTTTCTTTTAATTATTAAAGGGAAGTAAAAAGTTTGTGTTCCGATAATAATAATATTCGTGCAATACTTCACATAATCGTAAAACGTAAAATGTTTCACAATAAAGTGCAAACAATTACGCTTTGAAAGTAATTATTATATTCGTAAACGCTCAACATCACTTCCAGTTCAATTCGTAGCATGAAACATTGAATTATTTTGAACGAAAATGACTCGCGATGAACATCGACGTCTTTGAATTGTAAGCTGCAGTTTCCGTGAATGAAGAAGACGTCATTGAAGATATAAGTAACATGAAAGTTTTGAAATGTTAATTTTCGGCGCGAATCGCATTTTTCCCAATATACACAAAAATCAAAAGGTTGAAGTTAAAGTTTTCGATGAAGTTAAAGTTTCCAACATTTATTAATAAACGAAAATTAATTATGTACAATTTAGTAACGTATATTGTAATCAAAAATAAAGAAATTATATTCTCCGTCATTAAAAAATATTTCAGCTTGTAGAATTATTTAATCAAAAAAATACTATTATTTATACAGATAAAAGTATGTCAGATTTTATTTTCGTTCACCAAAAAAACGTTCAAGAATAAAAACTTCAAGAACATATTTTTTTATTAACTACACTGAGTTTACAATAAGTTGTACATTTTTCAATATAATGTAGTAAATTTCAAAAAGTAAGTATCAAATAATTGAATAATGCTGCCATACAACATTTTCAAAATGTTGTAATTTTTAAAACGACTTTTCCCTCCGCGTACGTGCAATCATTTTTTCTCACATTCGTGCTTCAAATATAACAAGACAAGACAATTTACACGATGAATAAATGTCGTTAGTAAAGCAATACTTTGCACACTTTACCCGACGTTATCTCGCTCGAACCGAGTCAACGTTGTATCCCACTTGCTCTGCGTGCAACGTACCCGAAAGCGGACACCCCGTAAATCCACCGTGCAGCGGTTTGCGCTAATGCGCGCGCTCGCCGAAGACTTGGAAAATAATCCGCGAGAAATTCGACAAGCTCCCGCGGAATCGGTTATTGGATTCACGAGTCCGTGTTAGCGGCATATGAACTTGTAGTTAATCCAATATACAAGATACAATAAGCGGTAATGAAAAATCAATATCGCTTCTCCCGCACAGGTGCGCAACAATAACAGCCGAAGAAACGCGGCGAGCTTTTCGATCCGGCGGCGGCGTTATCATTCGCCCGTGAAAAATGTGCATTACGACGCGCCAGGATTTTTCTATCCCCCGTAACGTCGCGTTGGAACTTTTAATAGCCACTCGAGAAAACTTGACTGCCGAGTATCTTTACGAGCGCTTTCGAAAGCTTTTTTATACTTTTGCATCAACGCCGTTACGCGGCCGATAAATTATTAAACAAATAATCGTCGGCGTTAAGGGCGATGGGTTCACAAAAATTACCATGCATTATAACGAGACGGGACGTTGTTTGGGATGGTTTCGACCGAGATACGGGGCACTGTTCGGTGATTGAATTATTCAATGGTTTCGCTCGGTTTGGCGAATTATGAAAACTGGGCTGGACGAATTGCGAAAGAAATATCGCTGTGAAACGATGAAAGATAAAAATAATTATATTTTCAAACACTTAGAATCGATCGATTAATTTGAAATTAAAAGTAAAGTAGTTAGCTGCAAACAGTTTTATCAATTTTCTACCGTTGAAGATTGTATCGGATTCGTTTGTTTTATTAATATGAGCAAGACATTTGCAACGAATGTTGAATAAAATGTCTCATTTATCGATAATCAAAATCAGAAATTAAAATTATATCAGCGCGATGTAAAATGAAATGATTGATGTTTTCTTTAATTTCTTCGTTAGAAGTATACCTTTTTTGATTGGTAATTCATGGAATTTGGAAATCGTTGCGAATAAACGTTGCAGACTTCTTGCGCATTTATTAATTCGACTTTTGTATCGTGAAATTTTAAAACGATCGTTGATACGGCGAGACTCGAGAATATTTTTAAAACTAAAATCGTAATAAATAACTCGTTCTAGCATGCGAATGTTAATCGACGTTACGCAACAATCACATGCCGACTAACGTGTATCTCAAAATTCAATTTCAAATGTTTGGCGATCGCGAAATCGTTAATTAAGATAGTTAATTGAAAAGATATCTCGGTAATTAACGTATCGCAAATGTTAATAAGCGAAGAAAGAAGTGATGTTGATAGACGCGACTGTGCGTCCACGCGATGAGACGTTCATGCAGATAAATAGTTTTGTTGCATAATTATTGGTAGCAGTGTTTCAATAATATATTTCGCGACGAATATGCCTCGCACGTTTCGAGCAAAATAAAATTGCGACTTAAAAATGCGAAAATGTTAACGGAATTTAAACATTTATACGAATTTAAACAAGGACGAATAAAGATTTTTTGATATCTTTAATAAGTAATTCAATTGCCACGAAGGAAAGAAAAATATATATACTTACTATCAGAAACATTAAGAAAAGTCGACGAAATTCACTTGATTACTATTTTCATCTCTGATCTCTTTTATCAGAAGATAAATTCAAAATCAGAATAAAACTAGTCTTCTTTGTCTGTCGACTATTTTTTGCACCGCGACTGTTTGTTTCAATACCAACGTCGACACAGAAATATCGGAAGCCTAATGCATTATGCAAGCGTAAAAACTAGAATGAGCGCTCAACTTTGTCTTTTTCCAAAACTTTCCACTCAACGTCTTAGCAAGTTCTCAATGACTGTGTGCGTTGCACTTGAAAATGGTGGGGGAAAAAAAATACAAATAAGAAATAAAACGACAATGAATTACATTAAAGCAATCATATTTAAAAAAAACTTGATCAATTTTAGGATGACAAGTATCGAATTTTGAAACCCCGGTGTCTTGTATTCAAATTTTTTTATGAGCAATTTTTTCTTGGTAAAGTTCGTTGCAATATGAAACCGTGCACGTTACAATATGTATCGCAGTGGGAAAAAAAATACAAATAAGAAATAAATAAAACGACAATGAATTACATTAAAACAATCATATTTAAAAAAAAACTTGATCAATTTTATGATGACAAGTATCTAATTTTAAAACCCTGGTATCTTGTATTCAGATTTTCTTTTTGACCTATTTTTCACTGTAAAATTCGTTGCAGGACTATATGAAATCGTGCACGTTACAATATGTATTGCAGTGGTTACTGTATTTTTTTTTATCGCGACAAAAATACGCTTTGGAACGGCGCGTCGCTCAATCTTCGTCGCGATTTCGCGGGCTCGCGAAAAACGCGTGGTTCGCGGTTCAACGACTGGCATCGTCGCCCGAACAATGCGCGGTCGTTGCCGCGCGCGCCAAGTCACGCGAGCCACGGGAATTTCGCGCGAGTACAAGCAATCCTTCCGTTTCATACCGGAACGCTTCCGCCACGGAAGGACAGACCGGTTTCGGCTGCGAATTCCCAAGGCGGAATCACGTGGCTCAGCCTCGGTTCAGTTGTTTCTCACAATTTTTCTTCTCCCTTTTTTTTACACGCCCGTTTACGAATTTTCTTCTGAGAAACGATTCGAAATTGTTAGCTAGAACGTGCGGCTGTTTTGACAATTTTTTGATTGTCACGTTTTTGGAAACATCTAATTTTTTGATAAAAGGAATTATAATTTTTTTCATTCTTGATGCTTGTACGTTAAAATAAACATAGTGGTTTTTTTTTAAATTAGTTTTGGCCTTGTTCTTATATCGTACAGGCTATAGAAAAAAAATTAGGGACAAAAAAAGTCGCGAAAATGCGAAACGGAATAACGGAAAATCAAGGAAAACAGAAACACTGTATGTACCTTGAGTTTGCTGAAACGTTGAGTAATTTTTCGTACAGAAAAAGCGCGCAAAAACGGAAAACAAGAATAAATAAGCGGGAAAACCTTCGAATGATAACATCAAGCTTCGCTGGTAGTTTGCAACGGTTTTTTTTTTTTCCATAACGAATGCAAAGTTTAAATCGAAAATGTTGAATATTTAACGAAAAAAAAAGAAAACAGGAATATTAAATATCTTATTTGCAACGCGATAAAACAATGCTAAGCTCTGATTTAAATTTTCGATGGACAGTCTTGTTGATAGTTTAATTTTTTTTTTTAAATCTTTCTGCGCATGCCACAAGTTGATTTTTTAAGACGAACTCAATGTTTGCCATGAAGTTTTGCAGTTTTGCAGTTTTTCATGATTCTGCATTTGTTTGCATCATACATTAATTCTTGTCACGACAGTTTTATTTTTTTTTATTTTTTTTTTCTAATAATGGCATCAATTCCTGCAACTTAGATTCGTATATCAATCAATAAAACTGATAAATTACAATTATTTATTATTTTGTGATAAAGTAAAATCATTCAATGAACAATTTTTTTTTATTAAACTTGTTATCATACGTCAATAATATTGCCTTTAAATGTGCTTCGGACACAATTTTAATGACAAAAATACCACGCCAAGAAAAAACCGATAAAACCCCGAGAAAAATGACGATAAGAAAAAAAAAATGATAAACAAATAAATACACGAATCAATTAATTGAAATAAAAATGCCGAGTCCGCGTTTATCGCACAACGTTGCTGACATCGCGAACCGATTAATTCGGCAATTAAGCACCCGAGATAGCCCCGGGCCAATTGTCAAAACATTTCTCCCCGTCTTTCCTTCCTTCGTTCTATTTTTGTCTCGTGATTAAAGTGACCTAATCGAATTGAACTAGAAGTAGAACAAAAGCTCGTCTAAACGAAAAATCGAAATAAAAAAAAAAGAACAAAATGACGCTTGTTACTGGATTAAGGAGCATTTATTACCAGATTATGGAGATTAGATAAATTACTGCCTGTGATTGAATCAATCGATTTGATTCATTTAAAAATATTTTTAACCAATTTTGGAAACAGCTAGGCTAGAAAAAATTGTATGCATTTTTGCATATTTACGTATTTAAGACAATGTTGGCGAAAGATGATAATAAAGGGAAAATTATATATTTATGATATTGATTCGATTTCTAAATATTATCGATGATATTGATTATGATATTGATATGATTTTAATGATATTAATTAATAAACAAGAAGTTTCATACGAGTTCGAACTTAGAAAAATTATTGTACAATTGGTGTTTGCGAATTGCAAAAAAAACTGATCAAACTCTCTCCAAAATGATAAAAGGTTGGTAGTAGTCAATAAAAATCAATATTGATATATATTTCTGTTAAAGTGAAGAGATTTGACAACGAAAACAGAAATTCATAGAAAACTTCCTGTACATATTAATTATGATACTGATATGATTTTGATGATATTGATTATGATATTGATATGATTTCTAAATATTTGTCAAGAAACGTACCAACTCGACCAACGTCAACAATATCCTTTCTTCTTGGTGATCTGTTGGAATTGTTGTCGATCGGCTCGTCTGATCGGTGCACTTGGCCGAAAACCGGTATCGCGACTTTGAACGACTCTGTTTGCGTCGCGCGGCGCGACAAACAGCCGGCGCACGATCGCGGCAAGGCTTTGCGCGGCTTTGCTGACTTACGGTGCCGGTCGGCGCGCGGCTCCCGAGTCTCGAGGATAACTGGCGTGTGACAGCCGAGGAGGCGCGCGGACTGTCCCGCGTTTCGCTTATTCTCCCGCTCAGTGCGCACACGCGCGCGATTGCAGTTCGAGCGAAACTAATAAAGAGACGGAGATTAAAAAAAAGAGACGAAAACGAGAAAGAAAGAGACACACATAAACGAGAGAAAAGTACCAAAAAAAGAGAGCGAGAAATTAAAAAAAGAGAGACGAAAAGGAGAAAGAAAGAGACACACACAAACGAGAGAAAAGTACCAAAAAAAGAGAGCGAGAAATTAAAAAAAGAGTGAAAAACTAAAGAAACAGAAAAGAATAAAAAAAAAAAAAAAAAAAAAAAAGAGGGGGGGGGGCACGTTTGGAAATAAAACCAAAAATAAAAACATGAACCCAAAACAACACCCCACGTCCACGAACGCTCCACTCAAACAGCTTACGTACTTTTTCTGCAAGAACAATAGTCAACAGTAATGTGCTCTGTACGAGCAGAGAACACTATTATATGACGAGATACTCGTACAGCTCAAAGTAATAGGGAG
>JABFOV010001853.1:0-22668 GCA_022817685.1 Aradophagus sp. ZL-2020 | reverse complement strand
GAAAATGTGTGATACCCTTGGTTCCGGTGCCGCACAGGAATGGCTCCGGTAGCAGATAGCAGCCAGTCCTGTCTCGACGGTACTGATCTCTGTTTAACGTATATTTTTTACTCGGACAGGAGCCAGTCTTTTCAATTTTTCTCCGTGTATATGATAAATCTATTTTCGAATTATTTAATATTTGAATATTTGAATATTCGAATATGTTCGAACATTTCTCACAAATATTCGAACTTGTTCGAACTGAACATTTGACAAGCCTAGTATGTACTATTTCACACACATCTTTTTTACATCACTACACAAATTTCACAAATTGCCCTCACATAAAGTATAGCAAATCCTACGTCCTCCGGTGGTTCATGTAACTACAAGTTCCTTTCAGATTGTATCCTACATAAGATATAAACTCGACAATACTTTGGTAAAACAAACAAGACAAAATAATTATTTATATGTAAATAGTCTGTAAAATTTAACGGTTCCGAAGAGAAGCAATAACTTGTGTGTTTCCTTCCATCGCAAAAGAGTGCAAATGCTACAATTTTCAAAATCAATAAAAAGTTATGTTAAAAGTAGAATATTGATGAACTGTTTTTCTAAATGATCATATTCAATTAATTGAATATCCAAAGATTTGAAGATTCGAATTATTCGAATATTCGAATATTCGAAGGTTCGAAGTTTTTGATCTATTCGAATATGTTCGAATTGAACATTTGACAAGCCTACCTTTGCCCCTCCTCCGCAGTTTACTAAGAAACATGTTTCTACTGTAATTTTATAAACTTCCTTTGTTGACATTGCTTAATTAAGTTGTAATTATGTTCTCGCAAAAGTGGTTGATATTATCACGTCTGTTCCTCCTCCGCTATTGCGTGGGTGGATTTAAAATTTCACATTTTTAATTAATGTATACAATTCATTACTAAGAAGTATAAAATAAAAAAAAAAAAATAAAAAACGCATCTTAATTAAAAATGAAAAATGTATTAAAGAAACATTTAAAAAATGTACTAAAATAGAAAAATATTCTCTTTCTAAACAATTAACTAACTAACTAAATAACTACCTAATTGATTTACTGACTAACAAACTAACTTGATTTTAACTGTTAAAATTAATGAACTAAATGATTAAAATTCTTATAATTTCTTAAGTTTGCTAAATAAAAGAGTAAGCACATTTTTAATTATGTGTTTAACTTGCACGATTTTAATTGTTTGCGAAATAACATCTGATTAAAAATTATGAGAAGTGATATCATTAAGTTAATTAATTTTAACAGTCAATTAAATTTTAGTTAGTTATTTGATAACTTAATTAGTGAATTAGTTAGTTAATTAGTTAATTAATTTAGAAAGAAATTATTTTTCAATTGTTAAAAAAATTCTTTAATATATTTTACGCACCTTGGGTGCGGACAAAATTGGAACTAACCGCTCCTCGGGCTGTAAAGATGCTCGAGAGCGTAACCCGAGAGCAACTTTACCGCCCTCGGGCGGTAAGTTCCAATTTACCGTCCGCTCCCTCGGTCCGTAAAATAGCGTACATGCCTCGGGCGCAGTGGTGCCCTCAGCAATAATATACTATTTTATTTTTTTAAGCTAAATAAAAACGTCTTTTTAATTTTTAACATTTTTTTTGTAATTATAAATATTGATTTTCAGATTTGTTGAGTTTGCACCTAAAAACTGCATCTGGGAACTTGAAAACCGGAATTTTTAATTTCAAATTTATTCCACGCGGAATCGGGGTTCTTCATTGCCAACAAAGATTCGGGATTTTTCACTGCCGATTTGAGAATCGGGATTCTTCGTTTGGAAAGAGGATTATTTTCCCAGCCGATTTTTCAAATTTCATATAATTGCAATGAAAGTAATTTGATCAATCATATAGCAACCTATATTTTAGCGAGGACCCTCGTAACTTACAAGTTGAAAAGATGTAATTATCAGGAAATGATAAATTCAACAGAACATTTTCTGGAATTGATTATACTTTATTACGACGCAATTTCCCTTGCATCCAGAAAATTCCTTTCATAAGAACAAGAACAGCAAAACTATGATAAGAAGTTACTTTCATAGGAACCAGATGTTATTATATTAACTAGACTGGCGCTCATAATCAGAGTATTTGTATTGGTATATCTCGTGCCATCATCTACATTCACAACTCAAGTTATACTGTAATGCAATTCAGGGCACGCTCTCTTAATCAATAATATTTTTAACGTAATTATGATTACATTATTATATTATTTCTCAGTCATATAAAAATGGAAAATTTTAGAACCTAAAATTTGTACGATCAATTCGAAACTTTACGATTCATTTCGGTCTTGTAGATCGGTTCAGGCTATTGACATGGTTTTTAAAAAAGGGATTTTTGCCTATTTACAAAAACAGTGTATATATTTGTATATATTGATTAAAAGTACATTTTTCCACGAGTGAAAGACATTTTTCTCAACTCGTTACTGTGGAGAAAGTAGTCATTTTCTATACTAGCGTGGAAAATAATCACGTTCTTCATAAGTGTAGGAAATGGTTACTTTCTCCACGACCAAAAGTTGATAAAATTATTTAGTTACAATTTAATTAATAATTTATAAAATAAAATTATATTGAACACAATTGAATATTACGTACTTAATCTCTTTATTCAAGAGAAATATTAAAACAATTGTTTGCATTATATAAAATATATTTCATTTACTGATACTCAAATGTTATTGGACATTTTTGGAATTTAGGAATTCTATCTTCCATCAGATTAAATAGAATTAAATATTATTACACTTGTTTCATTGTTTTGCAAAGTTAAATTTATATTTTTTTTATGGCGAACTTTTTGAATTTTTTTATACATGAATGCTCATTTCGAGTTCAAAACTACGAAATTCGATGATCCAGCCCGTTAAACAAAAGACCATTTCGTCACCTGTGTTCTTGTACTCGATTTAATTTCCGCTGTCAAAAAAAGTATATAGAAGTGTCCCTATTTGGACCACTGTTACAGTGTCAGAATCCAATTCGTTGATTATTTCCACAACAAGCAACAAGTTAATTGTGCCACGAGTTATGAATTTCATTTGTGTCTCGTCGGTAATTTTAAACCTGACAGGCGTAAAAATCGTTACATAAAGTAAAGTCATATTTTACGATAATTAACGTCGAAAAATCATAGTCGATGATTAATAATGTAATGTACGTAATGCACGCATGTAATTTAATTAATTCAACATCGAGAAAATAATTAATATTCAACATATCGCTCCAAAGTCACTTCGCTTATACAATTATATATGTAATATGGGTCATTCGATATGAAATCGGCCATTTTTTTCATAACCTTTTCTAATTTATTCAAAATCGGTTTTCATCGTGAAAAAGAGTTGAGATTTAGAATTTACGTGATGAATTTAATTTAACTTTTTTGCGCAATTACAAATTAGAGAAAAATTCAAAATATATTAAATTCTAATTTTACATAACTGTACATTACGAGATTTGCAGGAAAAATGACAAAAGATTTTAATTAAAATTTTAGTAAGTTCACGCAAGAAAAATTTTGCAGCTTCCTGCTCATCTCATTAAAAAAAAAAAAAAAAAAAATCACCTTTATCGAATCGATACAATATATTTAAGTAAACGATTATAATATTCGTCATTTCATGTAAAATGAACTTATCAAATTGCAATAATTTGAGAGTAAACATAATTAGTAAAATAGTTCTCGGCGATTAAACTGATTTTATTTTCATTAAAGTGGTTCAATTTTCAAGTGAAATTATTTGATCGTAATTATAAAGTTGATGTGAAATTTCAGTTGTCTACGTAGTTCACGATCCACGCATATTTGTGATTTTTAAGGGCTGGAATTAAAATTGGAACAAACCGGTTAGTTTTAAAATTACATTAAACTTGATTACTTCATTACACGTTAAACATGATTAACGATTTTTAATGCAAAATTAAATTGTTCATTTTCTGTAGCAAAACACATAATAAAATTTTAGTGTATTTTTAAACCTTACACCTCACTTTACACTTACACCTAATTTTAATATTAAGTCAGTAAAAACAACTGACATTGAATAGTGTTGAATTTCTTTCGAAATCCTTAACCACTTTTAACAAAGAAACATATTTTTCCTAACTTGTAGTCGTGGAGACAGTAACCATATTCCATTTTTGTAAAGAAGGTGATTACTTTTAACACTTGTAAAGAAAGTAACCACTTTTTGCACTAGTGTAGAAAATGACTACTTTCTCCACTGCAACGGGTTCGGAAAAATGTCGTCTTACACTTGTGGCTGTCGCCATTCGTGGAAAAATGTATTAAGATTATTTCAAGTTTAAGGAAAATTACATATTGCTCAAAAAATGTATAAAATCGGAGTAACGTCAAATTTTATTAACTATACATATACATACGCAAGTATACTGGACGTTAAATGCAACCTTGCGTGTAGGCAAATTTAAAAAAAAAAATAAAATGATACCTTACGTTTTAATTCGCGACCTTATTTGGAAAAATGTATGATCGAATTTTAACATAAATGTCATGGAAAGTAAAAACAAATGTGTACGTATATGATGGCGCACACAGGCGTGCGTGTGATCATCAACACGCGTGTGACCAGTAGATTGCATATGTATGAATAAATAAGTCGTTTGGCGACATACATTATTCAAAGCTTGCACAACGGCCATAACGATATTCAAAAGTGGAGTAGATGATCTGCTTTATTGGTCCATTAGTAGGTTCGAAAAAAATTATGTCATTGTTACATGTTGAAGAAATGAATGCTTCATAAATACTTTTTCTTTATTATCCTAAATTTAATTAGTATAAACTTTTATAATATAGATGAAAAATTCAAAAGTCATAAAACGCAAATAAATAATATCGACAAAACAAGAAAAAATCAAACTTTTCAATTTTTTCTTTATTTTCATAAAAAGCTACATTTTTATGAATGAACCTTGCATTACATTTAAGTTTAACTGATTCAGCAATTGCTTTTAAATAGTAGAAAAAAATATTGAGTAATTCCGAAATGATTTGTACCAAGGTATCATTTACAGTCAGGAAAAAATGACTAGAAATTAAAATATAGAGTAAAAGCACCAATGAATGGCCGCTTAAGATTAAGTACTAGTGAATGACCACTCGTTTAAATTTTATTTCCTATCTTTGTCACTCTGATGGTGTGGCCATTTACTGGTACGCGGTCATCTACTAGTACATCTGCCCTATATTGATATATTGAATACTTAATTTTCTTTGCTCGAATATTACTATTAATAAAAGCAAAAAATTAAACTAAAATAATGAATTATATAAATAAGTAAGAACTTACATTATTTTGACAATTATTATTATTTTCGATAACAATCAAAATTTATATTAAATATAACTTCTATAGTTCTGAAAATAAGTCATATTGTTTGAAAAAATATAAAATTTCGTTATAATATTTGTCGAGGGTTTATTACACTGACCAAGCAAGAAATATTTCAGTAAAAAAGCGTTAATCTTTTACACTTTTTGTGACGTTAGAAATGTCAACGAAGATAAATTTGGTGTCCACTTCTTCTACAGACCGTTTGAAAGATATAGAAGGACAAAATCACTCGCGATGTGTGTTTGCAGTCTCTTTTTTTTTTCTCAATTCTTCGGAAGCGAAAAGGATGTAAAAACAACTTGCTTCGAGAAATTGAGTTTTTGTTCGATGCATCAATACTGCGTAGAACACTTTTTGAAAGTGCATCAAATACAATATTTTATACCTTGTCGAATTTCAGTCCTGTTAAAAGTTAGTGCCGACAATTTTTTTCTGTTTGCGATCTTTTAGTGTTAAAATAAAAAGTAATCATTATCTTTAGTTACTTCTAATTTGTATCTAATTTCGAATAAAACGTACCAATTCATAAAATTTCGAAAAATCTTGGAAAAATTATTATCATTGAAGCAATATTTTGTGTAATACGTAAATTGAAAACATTGATTTTTTATAACAATAAATCTGACGGAAAATCATTTATTTTTGTTCTACTACAAAAATGAAGCGTCATCACTAGAATAATTTGAATTTCAAATTTGAAACAATGACTTTTTTCCAATTTATTAAAAAAAGTGTAACATGTACCATAAATACAAATAGACTGATTATCCGTCTTCAATGTCATTGATCGATTTCTGCCTGTTTATTGACTTTAATGTTTTATATCGGAATAGTAATTTTTTAACCCAGTAAAACTATATAAGTGATTTATTTCTCCGCTCCAAAGCGAAAAAAATAACTTTTTCGCCCTATGGAAGTATACATGTCATTAACTTTTACGCACCTTGGAAGCGGACGAAATTGGAACTAACCGCTTTTCGGTTCATAAAGTCGCTCTCGGGCTACGCCATCGAGCATCTTCACAGCCCTAGAGCGGTAAGTTTCACTTTATCGTTCGCTCCCTCGAACCGCAATATAGCTTACACACCTCGGGCGCAGTGGCGCCCTCAGCAATAATATACTATTGTCCAATTATTTTATCCCCTAGGGCATAAAAGTACAATTTTCCGCCTCAACATACTGAATATAAATGACCTTTTATATATTAAGCAAATTAAAACAAGTTTTCCCTTGCAATAATTAGTAGAACCATCAAATTAAGTAGACGCACTTCGTCAAAAGCGAACAAAGCAAACTGTTCGGGCTTAACTTCATCAGAGAGAGAGTAAGTCGCGGCGAAAGTCGAAACTTGGCGCCGTGCAACTGTCGCAGCAGTCCATTTAACCCGCGATTCGTACTTGCATAATCTGTCGACCGATCCACTTTATTTGCCCGACAAAAATGCCTCGCATCGTCATTGCTCCATTGATTTGACTCCGCGTGCTCTTGACTCCGTTCTTTCGTTGACTGTGTCGGATAAAAGGACGGTGGCAGCACAATAAAAGCGAAAAACTTGACGCTTCCGTTAAAATGACTTTTGTTTGTTGATTGCAAATGACGGATGGTCGAAATAACAGTCAAGACAGTTGGTTTGACTGTTCGATTAGTCGAGGTAATCTTCAAATAGTTTGTGCAATTATTAGGAGTGTTGGAGTGAACCAATAGTTTGAGCCAATTTTCTGACGATACTACTTCGTGTTAATAATACTGTTATTAAAACCATTACGTTTATTATGCCAATATTTACTATTGTCGTTTCAGTAGTTTAAATCGCTACCATAAAAAACATAAATATTAAGTAAATAGATATACTTTTCATATAATTTTTAGTAATTTTAAAAGTTAAGTTACTCATAATTTGTTATACGATCATTTCAAATAACATGACTTTTATAACAATTTTTACTTCTTTATTGAAAACGGGACTGTCATTTTAAAAATTCAACGATTATTCCTAATACTTGGAGTATTATTTTCTATATTTAAAAATTTATAAAAATAGCTTGTATTATTACTCCAAAATTTCAATGTATCAGTAATCTATTACATATCCATCACAACTAAGTCAAAAGTCTAAACTTTTTTTTCACAGCACTTTCCTCTATTTATAAAGTCTTGTTTTGACATTTCAATCCGTTAAACTGAAGGTTTGAACTTTCATAAAAAATACATCTATTACTTCTATAAATACTACTCTAAATGTTTGATATTACTTCCGAGTTCCTGAACTGTTATTCCAACAGTCCAGTTATCTTAGTTCTTATTTGCCACTCGAGATACATATAATCTGTAAATATTCGATGAATTTTCACACAGACAAGAACGGACGAGAAAAGGAGGAGAGGAGTGGCAGTACAACGTAACACACGATTTTTTTGCGCAAATTATTGACCCAATTCGTGTTCCTTTGAGCGTAATCAGTCAGTCAGTTATTTGTTAAAGCTTGACACACTTTCACTGGGAGACAACGGCAATTACAAATTTAGAAAAATGCAAAAAGATAAAGGAAGCGAAGATCAAATAATCCGTAAGACTGTGTAAACTGTGGTCAGAGTTTTGATAATTTCGAAAGAACTTTGGTCTCGTCCAAGAAAACAAAGTCGTACCATATTAGATTGTGAAATGACTGCGAAAAAAATAAAAGAGTCTTGATTGGACATAGATCATCATTGTTAGTTTGATCATTCTTGAACTGATACAATTTAATCCTACAAAATTAATACGATATGTTTCACAAATTAATGAAATTATGTCCCATTATTTTCCTCAAATATCGCAATACTTTTAGAGAGTTTCCTAAAGTTAAGATCCAACGTCTTCATTAGATCCCGAACCTCTTAATTATATAAAAACTTCTTTGAAAGTTGTGGAATGTGTAACTATCCTAAACCAAAACCTTCACTAACCATGAACTCAACCTTCTAAACAACTTGCATTCCTCGCATCTCACAACCTTTATTTCCAAGATCAAATATTTTCTGACATTCGACCAATATTTTCAAGATCTATTTCACGTTTATTTCGCGTCCAATTTACTTCTCTATATTGTAAAGTGCATTAAATTTGTTTGTTTCATTTCGGCTGACTTTTTCTAACTTCACTACTATCTTAAAATATCGTAGCAGGATACTTTTCGATCGAACAAAACAGGAGCACAATAATAAGAAGAACAAAACTCGCGAATCAAACAATTGTCAATGACACTCGTTCCAGTGGCTGAACATAAGAGCGACACAGTGATTCCACATGTCGCATTGACGTCTAATAGAGGTCAACGAGGGAAGACCTTGAAACCCAACTGGGGCATCTTAAAGCCTACCTTTGGGCTCCGTTGGTTCCAACACCGGAGTTTCCGGTCGTATCCTTCGACACTATCTTGCAAGCTGCAGCGGCCAGTCGAGGGCTGTAGTTATCGCAATCATTGTCCCACGCTGACCTGATTGCGGACGCCGACGGAAAGTGGAACTCGCACTAGCACTGACTGAGCTTGCGGCGGATGGGCTAGCTTCGATGCTGACTCGTGGCGCCACGGGCTCGGGGGTGGCCGGACGGGGCAGCCACCGGTACGTTCAGTCCGGGCTAAGGGGTCGTTCATAAGGGGCGTCCGCGAAAAAGTGAGAAAGAAGATGCATCAACGGTATGAATGATTGACGAAGATAAAATTATGTGAAATGTGGGGATCCTTTGTGGACGACCCGTAAGGGTGTAGGTATCGCGAACACCACCACCACTGGCTCTGTCCCTCTCGCTCCAGTAGCGAATAGGTAGGGTGAGACTTTCTGCGTCTTTCTTCGCGGCATCGCAGATAAGGGCGCTTAACTGTGCTGGCGCGTAGGTTGCATGTGGTGGAGCATTGGTGCCGACCATAGATAGAAAAGTACGCACGGGGAGTCTGTAGTATATTGAAAACGAGCGGGCTGAAGACCTCGGCGCGAATGTCGGACTTAACTGATGAAATTCCACTTCCGATTTGTCGCCACTTCGGATTAAGGCATCCTCGATATCAAATGAACAATGGGAAGTAATTTCGATGGTTCGGAAGAAGAACCCCCATTCTTGAATCGACGACGGAATACCCTTGTTCTCAAATTGGAAAAACCCCCTTATTCTTTCTTTATTATTAATTTGCGAATAAAGTTTTTCATTGCAAATTTGGAAATGGGGGTTTTCATTGCTAAGTTAAGAATGAGGGTTTTGATTGTTACATTAGGGGTTCTTCTTTTCAGCCATTGATTTTCTCGTAGATGAATAAGTGTCTTTGTAACAAATATTAAATTCTAAATGAGTTAAAATATGGAAAATGAGAAAAAATATACCGGTTACTATTTAGGCAAAATCGTTTTATTCTGTACGGCATAAAAATAAGAATTCACTTTTCAAAAACTGAATCTGGTACATGGAGAAAAACATTGTAGAGTGAAAGCATAAAAACTTGTATGTTCTTGTTTGATAATTTATGTTTTATGTGATTGGTCGATAAGATCATTATTTCGATCAACGCCTTTCACCGAATTTTAATTATTCGGCAAGGAGTTACTAATAAAATGAAAAACCCCTCGCTGAAATAATATTCAAATAATCATTTTGTGATTTTCTCCGTTCATGTAAGAAATTAATTACTCAAACCACATAATATTTTTGAATATTTTAACAATTATAATTTTTGATTGATTTTAATTGAATGATTGATAAAAAATATAAAGTTTGATTACAATTCGGTAAATGTAACTGAAAATAAGCAAAACATATAAATAAATTTTTCAAATTTTTCAGAATCAATTAAGAATAACTTAAAAATATTTTTATGTTATTCTTTCTATAAGAATTTTTTGATGAATATATAACCAACATTTTATTCTTGTATTTGAATTTTTAGATTTTCTTACACATTATCCTTTAAAAATTTTAAATATTAAAAAAATTACAAGTAAACTATAATTTATACAAACAAGTTATTTTATCAAGTGAAAACAACAGTAGGTTCAAAGATATAATCACAAAGTTTGTTATAAATTAGGTCTGTTACCAAGTATAGATTAGATCCTGAATTGATTTCTAACAGCAAAGGTGATGACCTAAACTTGATACCCTATTTAAACGTGTTGAATAGTATTCTGGCTACTTCCAATTTGATGTTGATGATGGTTTTGAACATTTTTTAATCAAGCGAACGAATTTCACATTATGAAAAATAATAGACTGAGTAAAACGGACGATTATATGTAACAGTGTTCTCAAACAACTGACCATTTATATCAGCATGCAATGTTAAGAATAGATAAAATCAATGTCCTTTTTTACGTTGAATGCTATTTTGTTAAATAAATACAATTCATGCAAATAAACAAAAATTTCAATAATTCATGTATTTAAAAAAATTGCAAAAACCACCAAGCTTTGATTTCAGATTTGTAATGAGCATGAAAAAACACATTGTAGTTGTTTCAGGGAGGTAGGAGGAGGGCGATCTTCAATAATTCTAAAAAATATAAAATCTTTCCGGAACGTTTTGACACAAATAGCTCGATATTTAATAAAGACTTAACAAATATATTTCGTAATACCTTTAGTATTACATTTTTTTAGTTATGCTACATTCTTTTTTCTCATTGTCGCTTTTCCGATTATAATTATTAGAAGCAATAATAGTAATGCCAGTTTTGATGTTGTTATTATTATTTTGCTTCGAACATTAACATTATAATTTAAAAAATTCACATATGATAACAATACGTACATTGATAAACAACGTTTTCTACATTATCAACAAAAAGTTTACCCTATAAAGATAACGTTACAATACCAACTATTGACATATTGTCGAAATATATTGCATAAAAAAATATAATCTTTACAGATGAAATGTGCAATTTTTTTTACGTTAAGATAAAAAAAATTTATCTTATTTCCAAAGATATTTTAATATAACATTAAAATGATATTATAATGTTCATTTATAATAATTTGAAATCTTTAAAAAGCAGTTATGAAATGTTGATAAGTTTTCCATGTAAAAACATATTAAAATTTTATCATAAAATTATCATTGAAGTGAAAATTTTCAACGAAAAAATATTCTTTTAGATAATTTATTGTATGTATAATAAAAATTAAACAATACATCATCTCAATTAAAAAAAAAAAATATCACAGATTATACACCGATTCCATACATGTAAATTTTACTTCTGCGTCATCTATGATTGAACTGTTAAGCGGACACAGAAATTATTTTGCACTTTAAAGTATCAAAATTTACTTTTAAAAACGAATGACAAATTATTCATAGATAATATTGCGTCAGAAAAATTGATTTTATTGTTTTTATAAATAAATATTAATTTTGTTTATTTTTGTAAATTGCGCCGTTTGCTCAATGTTTACAATTTTTACTACGACGGGCTATTTTTCAGCGCTGAAATCGATACGGAATAGTCCTATTTTTTTCTTCTGATAAACAAGAAAAGTCACATAATTAACATTAGATGTCAATAGTACTTTAAGTTTGAAGTAATATCAATTTTGTTGTTTTTGTTCGATACCATTTTGAATGTCTTCATATTACACATTTGACTTGCATGAAATTTTTTTTAAATTATATCGCTAGTGCAACTCTATTTGGCGTGGTGGAAAGTTTCAAAATTGTTATTATTATCTGAATGTAATTATTACAATGATAATAATAACATTATAATTAAAAAATTTTTATTGTTGGTTTAAATATATTTTTATCTGATGTTGTGCAGTATCACTTCCGGTTTAAACTCAGTGATGCAAAAAGGCGCAATCATTATTCATCAAATAATGAATTTCGAGAATCTCTACCTCTGGGCGATGAAACAGAAAATTGGGGATCAAAGAATGACAATTACACTACGTGGAATAACATTGTATAAATCAGAGGGATCAAGTGCCGCATAAAAAGAAATTGAATACGCTTGCTACTTGAAATTCGAATTTGTTTCCATCAAAAACACGATAGTTTTCGCGATTTGATTAACGAACTGCTATATTAAATTACAAATCACTATATTCTATTGCACTATGAAAATCTTTTGCTAAAGTTTTAAGTCGAATTTAAGAAAATATAATTATAGGTAGTATGAAAACTTAAAATCAAAATATAACATTTTTCATAAAATTTAGATACACTGATAGAAATTTTAACCAAGTTTTTCCCTTAATTGATGTAAAGGTGTTCTATAAGGCAACATTTTCAGGTATTTAAACTAAACAATGTGAACAATAGCACAATTATAGACCTACTTCCCCCAATTTGGGGTACTTTTTGAATTGTTTAGTTCAAATACATGCAATTTTTGCCTTATCGAACACGTTTATTCCAATTAGGGGAAAAATTCAAATACATTTTTATCCGTGTATATTATTAAAATTCGTACATGAATATTTACAATTTTCATACTAGCTTCATGTAACCGCGTTTTTTTTATCTAGATGCGGAACTTAAATATACATTTTTTAGTGTTTTATATTAAATCACATGGATATATTAAATTACAAATCGTCTACGACGTTTACAACTCGAGCTAAAGGTGAAGGTTATACTGCGTGGGAGAAAGATTAACCAGGCTGGAAATAATTTTTCTTGATCAGAAATTGAACGAAAAATTAAATTACCGATCGAGTTTCCAGAATGAAAAACAACATACTCAAAATTGAACGTTAACAACTTCGTTACTTGCACGAAGAAAAAGATTAAGTAAAACAAACAAAAATTTTTAATATTTGTATCTGTTAAATATGGGTATGTGCAGGTTTTCGTATTTCTCAAAAAAAAAAAAAAAAAAACATTTACTTTTGAAGTTATTATTAGTTATACTATACGCAGGAATTAGTATAAAATAGTGTAAGTAAAAAACACAGTTGAAAACTTTTATTTGAATGCAATTATTTTTTATCAGGTGCGTTTTTAAGTGATAAAATTTGTTTCAGTTTTTAGTTTTTTTAATTTAGCTAATTTTTTTATGTACCTACACAAAAATTTTATTATATGTATAAAGGTTTAGATTAGTCTCTAATTTAAAAAACATTTTTTTTGTAATGTAATTGTAATTTTTCTTCATACAATGTTTTAATTTTAATTATTTATATTTTATACACGAATTTAAACAACTTAATTCTTAAACTTTAATTCTTTCATAAAATAAAGTAAAATAAACTTTCTAGCGTGTCATAAGTTTAGCGTAAATCTACCACTTTTGATCTTAGCAATTTTCATGCACTTTGCAAGGTTAAGTGTAAAGTCGTAATTTTAAATTTTTTTCATCAAACATACGTCACACATATAAAAAGTAATAACGAAACTTTCACCCGCTTTCCGCCGCTTAATTTTCAATCCCAAGATTTCGAACTCTTCTAATTTTTCACCGCAACATTCCTTATCGTAAATTACATATAGAGTGGTTTATTTTCAATGGAAAAGTGAAATCAACAAGTTGACTATATCGATTTAAAACCTTCCTTTTTTATTATATATTTATTATATATTAATTACTATATATTTTATTATATATGACAATTAATAATCTTTTTTTATTGTAAATGTCTGTAATTTTTATCAATTAAGTAATTAAAAACACAAAATTGGAAAAAAAACTTCATAACTTAACGAATCCCGCTTTTAAGTACATGGAAATTAATGGAAAATCCAACTTTAAATTCATAATTTTAATTTTTCATATATAAACGATACTATGATCTAAACTGAACTATTTCAAATATTTTAAATTAAATAATAGCTGCAAAAGGATTGCTAAACTCATTTTCATAACTCAAAGTTTATATTTAATTTTTTATTTTTAAATCCTAAAAACGATTAGTTGAAGAATTAAAAAAAAAAAAAATTTTTTTAAAGACTATTCGTACATGGTTTTTCGCCATCTAAATGATTAGAATAATTATCTGCTACTATTTGAAAGAGGAATCTTGTTTTTTATAGTGTAAACTTTTGCAATTACGCTGGGATTACTTAAACGGCGTATCTGTCTTCTGTGTATGATTTAAGCTCCCTCCTCGGTTTTATCTCGATAGCATCCTCGCGCCTTTCTGCAAGCATGATCGTCAGTCGTGAATGCGCAGTGATAGGAGATAGCTCGCGAGCAATGAGACACGGAAATCGCTTTTGCTCGACATCCGCGTAACGTAACAGATAGTCCTCCGAAACGACAACGTCGTTGAAATAGAAGCACCGTACAATAACTTGTCAACTATTTCGGCATTTTTTAAATATAAATACAAATATTTATATATCTTTTCACCTTCAAAATCATATCAACTTTTAGTATTGTATTATTCCCGTGTTTATTTCGATTATTTCGAGGTGTCTGACTGAATGTGATTTTAACTACTGCCCGACCGAATTATGTTTTACTACTTGTGACCGGCCATCCTTGCGACACTGACTAAAAAAGGTAAACTTTTTATTTTGCGATTTCGATCATTAATTTTATATTTAAATTTATTTATTTTACTCTAATTATACAACAATTGTATTATTTATACAATAAAAATATTATAAATGTTTAAAAAAAAACTTTACTAACTGTTTACATTGCGAATAGTTTTAAAAGTAAATTTTTTCGAAATTGTGATCAAATACACTTTCAAAGGGCAAGTTAAATTAAGGTTAACTAATTTACGGAATCAAAAATGTGTGTAAAAAAAAATTAATAAATGTTGAATCAAAATTGACGGTAGCGTTGTCTTTCTAGCGTAGTATGATATTATCAACATATTATTATCATTTACATACATCACATATTATGATATATTATCCACATAATATCAACGTGTTTTTGACATTGATCCAATATTATATCATGTCATGAATAACGTTTTTTCAACATTACGTTGATGTTGATTTAATATCGAACCATTGATGTTGAAACAATCTCAGCCACCGAAAAATTGTAAACCGGAAATATATATAAGTTAAATAATTTATGTAATTCTTGAGGTTACGAAATATATCAACATAAACTATCTAGATAATCAATTTAATCAACTACTTTCTAACTATATAAATTTACTATCTGAATCGTCTTATTAAATATATATATTTCTCTCAATGTGTTTTCAATGAGTTGGAATAAATTTTTCCTCGAAGTTTGCACGAACTTTCGTAATTCTCGTAAATCCATTTATTGCTGAGAATATGATTTATCAAGACGTTTCACATTGAAAAATATGCTTTCAATCGTAGTACCTTCCTATTTGTATCACAAACGGATCTTCTACTTTAGAATGTTCCTCGCATCTCAAAATTAGATTTCGCAATTTTAACACAGTTTCCTACTTTACTTTGAATACGCGAACTTTAGGACGTTTAATTATTTATTTTTTTCAGTTCGAATCATTATAACTAATTTTACGGATAATTAATACACAGATCTCAAATTTAGGAAAAAACGTAAATGTAAATTTTTCTCTATATATAAAATTTCAAGTTTCACTAGGTTAATTTAATTTTTTTTTTTTTTTTTTTAATATAACTTTCAGTAGAAGAATTATCGTCAATAAAGATAAATATTGTCGGGGCTATAAAAATTTTAGCTCGTAAAAGTTTCAAAAATAAATATGTTCCAATTACCTATTGTAATCGTCAATTATTATTTAAAGAGTAATATTTTGGTGATCGAAAATTTCTTCTATATTGTAACTCGAGAAAACTGTAGAATTGATTTATGAAACTGAGATATTATTAATCGTATGTTTTTCTGTGTTGAATTTGATAAGCGTTGAATGAAATTCAATTATTAACTATTAACGCTTGTCAATAAAATTGCAATACAATTGCAATAGAAAATATTTATAAAAAATAATTTATTCGTAATTGTTATAAATTTTCATAAGATCTTATAACTTCTAGAAACTTGAAAAAAATTACTTAACTGTTCAAAACTATCATAATTAGAATGTATCTCTTCAATACTATAAATTTACAAACCGTTAGGTCGCAAGTTAACGTTACCACTTATGGCTTAAATGACTTTCAATGATGTTACTGTCCACCTGATTTTACAACAAAGGAAAATTTAAGTCACTTATCGAAGTTTACCCACACTTTATACCATACGTCTAACATAAATGCGTCACCATAGTAGAGTTTCTTTAAATTAAAAACATACACATTATGACGAGCCGACCTGAATAAAGAATTGAAAAAAAAAAAAAAAATTAAAAAAGGAGAATAAAGCACTCAATGAGGGAAGTACAAGTATCGTCAATTTTATTCACGAGTTCCAAGTCCGACAGTGTGACGAGCGTCACAATATTTAATATTTTACCCATAAAAACAATTATTTAAATTTGAAAAAAATTCTTACGTCGAAATAAAAAATTTTGTTTAATCAAACAAAAATTAAATAATAAAGATAGATAGTAGCTAATAAAAATTTATCTGCATTTACTAATTATTTTACCTAAATCAAATAAAAATGTAGCCAGCGCAACGTTATAGTATATTATTACGGAGGGCGTTACTGCGCCTGAGGGTATGTACGCATTTTCGGATCGAGAAAACGGACAGTAAGGTAGAACTTACAGCCCGAGGCGCAATTAGTTGCAATTTCGTCCGCTCCCAAGGTGCGTAAAGTACATTATATTTATTTTTAATAAGTTTTTTCTCTAGGTATATTTTGTGAAGTAGGTATTATAATTCTGATAATGTATACCGCGAAACACTTTCTTTTTGTTTTGTAAAATTGATTTTAATAATGCGCGTTTTTTAAAAACGTATTTTTCACATTAATATAAGCCTTTTACTTTCTGCGCGTGCGCGAATGTCATATGTTTAGTTTAAATTTAGAAATTTAAATATCTTTACGCACCTTGGGAGCGGACAAAATTGGAATTAACCGCTTCCTGGGCTATAAATTCTACTTTACCGTCCACTCCCTCGATCCGTAAAATAGCGTACATACCTCGGGCGCAGTGGCGCCCTCAGCAATAATATACTATTAATATACACTAGTAATAATTTATTTATTTATTTATTTATTTATTTATTTATTCATTTATTTATTTATTTATTTATTCATTTATTTATTTATTTATTTATTTATTTATTTAGAACAGGCAATCACCCAATTACAAAAACACAAAATCAAATATAACTCAAAATTAAGATTAAGAATAGAATAAGGATAAACATAAGAATAGAAGCATAGTAACATAGCATCGACAAGAATAAAAAATTTGTAATAACATTTAAACAAAATCACACAGATATAACTCCCTTGTTAACGCGATGAACTCATTTAAGCAAGTATTATTGATATCCACGTCCAACTCGTTAATGAGTTGACACATTCTCCATAACGGAGCATTATTCCCAACATTTCAATTATCATGAGGAACCTCAAATGTTTTTATACATTGCGCTCTCGAGTTTCTAACTGGTACCCTCTAGGGTAAAGTCTCCAATAAATATTTCCAATCAATCATATTATTCACTAATTTAAATATAAACATCGAATCATTATATTTCCTATGCGAATTCAACGAACTAATACCAACCACTCTAGCTATATGAAAATAATTATGTGTAAGTCTGCTAGAAGGCAATTGCAGTTTCCACACAACAAAAGAATTTATTTTGAATTCTTGATTTCTAAGAATTTATGTTGAATGCTCTCTAATTTTCTGGAGTAAACATTATAAAGTGGCGACCAAACCTGAGAGGCGTACAAGAGAATGGGCCTAATAAGCGAAACATACAAAATTCTCAATGTCTGATCACTTGAAAAATCAGCTGCCGTTCTTCTAATAAAACCCAAAGATTTCAAGGCCTTGCTTACAATATATTCAATGTGCAAGTCGAACTTCAATTTGTAATCAAAGAGAACACCCAAGTCTTTAAATTCAAAGACTTCCGGCAGAATTTGGTTGTGAATATAGTATGGAGACATAACAGAACCACTAGAGCGTGTGAATTGCATGGTTTTACATTTGTCAATATTTAAAAATAAACAATTCGTCGTACACCAAAGAGTAAAGTTATCAAGGTTGCGCTGTAAAATCAAACAATCATCATCGAAACTTATCTCCTTGAATAACTTCAAGTTGTCGGCGAACAATAAAAAAAATAATAAATAATATGTCAATGTATGACCATATATATTTTTTCAATGTATGGACATGTAGTGAAACATAGTTCATATAGTTACGTTATAAAATGTATAAAAATCAAAATTACGCATATCGTATACATATAGCAATGTATTAGGTCATGTACGATTAAACATATATAAGCGTATGTGGTTATATACGACCGTATATATTTTAGAAAAAAATTGTGTACTACCATATAGGATATTTAGAAACATTTATGGATCATATATATAGCGTTTAGGGATCGTATAACTTTAGTTCTCACGTCAGTAAACAATTTAATAATTATACAATTTATTAACAACTGTACGAATATAAACTCTACAAAATATTGATTTCTTTTTATTAGAGTTCTTTACTATTAATGAGCAACGTATATAAACTAAACAGCTGTATTCTTTCTTTTATTTTAATGGCAATTAACTTTTTATTTTGCTTTCAAGAAAGGTGATACCCTCAAGAATCGTTAAATTGATCAAACTTATAAATGGAGTTTAACATTTTATTTCATTGTTTCTTCCAACTAAATTCAAAATGATATCATTTAATCAGACGGAGAAAAAAATTGAGAACCAAAAAACAGTGATATATGTACAGAATTTATATCCATTATTGAGGGAGAAGATAAAAAAGTGATCAATACTTTCTGTCTCTTACAGTCCCTTCAATACAAGATGTCTTTAATACACAATTCATAGATCATAAAACAGGGTGTTATAAAGTGTCAACAATTTGCTGTGTCAAAAATTATCTATTCAAACGATCGTCTTTTTTACGGTAAAAATTAAAGTAATTAATTAAGAATGTTTCATATCTTTTATTAAAACGTCTTATTTTTCAGTTACATAATTTTATTAGTACAACAATAATTGTATGTTCACAAATATACATCTAAATATTTACAGAGAATAATGAATAATTAATTAAAAAAAATGAAATTAATTTGCGAAAGTATATTTCTAGCTGATAGTCAAGTTTTTTTTTTTATTTATAAAATGCGAATGTTGCCCATGTACTGTCCAGCATATTATAACTTAGAATAGAAAGTTGGTTGTACGATAGGTCTCCAGACTCCCATAATAAATTCAACAAAAGTGATAAAAGTAAATTGTCAGAAAACTCCTCCTGAGTTTTTGTCACATGATGATACAAACGTTGATATTCATATCTTCATTCTGAATAATTGTTTTGCAATCGATTTCAATAAAATTGTTTTCGCTTCATTATTTAAATAAATTCCAGAATCTTTATTAAATATAAAAAGATTATTTTTCGAATATATTTCTTGATAGATTTTACAAAATTCTATAATTATTAAAAAACACCATGCAAATGGTTAGAATATTTATTACATTTTGGGAATTTATTAGGAACAAAATTTTAAAAATGAAATATGGTGCTCAACTAAGAAGACTTTTATATGAGCAGGGCCGGATTAATAAATGTATTGGCCCCTGGGCTGTCGAACTGTGGGGGCCCCTTTGAAGAAAAAATCGTCATATATATATAACGAAAAATGAACTGTTACTTAAAAAAACTTTCAATGGCTTAACCAACCCTATGCAACTACTAGTCTGTTTTACGTGACTCTTATAATGGCACTTTTATACTAATAGTAATAAATTCTTATTATCAAAGTCACTTCCATGACAACCTGTTACACTCTTAGTCAACATGTCATAAACTAAATTAGGGTGAGAATATATCCAAATCGCAGCGCCACCTGAATATTTCAGACAGTAAAAGGGGGGAAACTTGAATTTCTTTCATAACTGTATCAAA
Source organism: Aradophagus sp. ZL-2020 (assembly GCA_022817685.1). Taxonomy (NCBI): domain Eukaryota; kingdom Metazoa; phylum Arthropoda; class Insecta; order Hymenoptera; family Scelionidae; genus Aradophagus; species Aradophagus sp. ZL-2020. The sequence continues at coordinate 2,300 of JABFOV010001853.1, read as the reverse complement.
TTATGTATACTCATAAAATAGGTTTATATTAGCTTTGATTTAGCACAGCCCTGTTAAACGAACGTAATTCTAAATTCTTAAAGTCCCTACCTTGACTGGCGCTGACAGTCACCCGACGAACTTCAATCATTGTTTTTGTATATAAAAACAAAGACAGATATCCGTTAGGTGACTCTCAGCACTAGTGAAACTAAGATTTTCAGAAATACATGATCTAAGCTCGTTGGACAGTTCTCATCTAGCATACAATTGGTATGTCATACTGTTTTTCATCATCAAATGAATTACAAAATCGAAGTAATATATAATGGAAAAATACTACTTATAAAAATATTTTAATGCAAACTTGATCGTTCATAAAATGGAAAAGATACAAATAAAAATTGATATATTGTTAACTTATTACTTCTTTTCTATTACTACCATATAAAATATTTTATTCATTATTTTTCGTTATCTTTTCTTATTTTTTTTCTGAATTTTTTAATTTATGTGGGGGCCCCAAACATGTGGGGGCCCCTGGGCTGTAGCCCCTTCAGCCCCGCCTTTTAACCGGCCCTGTATATGAGTAGCTCACCCAAATACACAATTAAAACTCGTTTCAAGTTAATTATATATAATATCATTTAATGTATGAATGCATTTAAAAATGATATTCAATATATTTTTGATCGAAGGATACGTGCAAAATGTGTTTGTATTAAGAAATAAAAAAAAATAATAATAAAATAGATTAACCAATTTCCATACAAGTGTAACATTTATAATACAGTAACGAACTGAAAAAAGAACTCGTGTAATGAAAAATAAAAATACTTAATCAACTTTGGATTTAACACTGAAAAATTATTTCAAGAACAGATTTGTAAACATTGAAATTAAGAAAAAACGTTTGCACATCATTGCCCTTCAAATGTGTTTCCAGTATTGAATCCAGCATTGATTAAGTCTTTTATTTTTTCCACTGTAGGTTGAAAAAGATGTAACTCGCATTATTTCCTAAGCCTTGATTCATTGTTATTTGAGTCAAATTTCTCATTGAAATGGAAAAACAGTTAATGTAAACAAATCGATAAAGCATCGAATGAATTTGTTTTCATCAGGTTTATTGATTGATCTCAGCGCCGTAGTAAAACACATGTCACGATGAAAATTGCCTGGCTACAGGTTTGACAAAGTGAAAGTTTTTCTAGAGGGGTGTCACGAACATCCAGTACCGTAACCTAAAATTTATATATTTTTTTCAATTTATTTCGTTTTATAGATGCGATCAGTCTTTTGGAATAACATAAAACGAAAAATGTAATTTAAATTCAAAAAAGCGTAACTAAAAAACCGAAGAAACGAAAACGGTAATCAAAAGACGCAAAAGTGACAGCGATTAAATAAAAAAGAAATCACTCGTAACAATGACGTTCATTTTTAATTTCATTTTCCTTTCGCTATTCCATACATTGATAAAACGATGAAGGACTTCTGGAAGTATTACCGCGTCAAGTTCCTTAATAACGTCCGTACGGCAGATTAAGCCCTTGGAATTCATTGATCCTATTAGAGTCTTGATTATGGCGATCACGAATACAACTGGTATACCAGTTTCTAAACAGAAAAAAATAACGAACTGATAACTCACTTGCGAAAAAATTGTATTGATGAAAAGTTATTTTACGACCGTCGATAGTGTTTCGCGATAACAGTTAAAAAAAGCCATTATTGTTTTGATAAAAATAATCTGATTGTGGCGGTGAAATAGGTTGTTGCTGAAAGGATTCATAAACTCGATTGCGACAAATAATTGCAATATGACATTGATTACTTTCGTAATAAACAGAATTTTTCGCTAACGACATTGAACTTTAATATTATTTACGAGAACTTCGAGTTTCTTTTTCTAATAGTTCAAACATATTAGTGAAATTCCTAAGAAATTTTCTTAGAGAAAATGAAAATTACAAAAATTAAAAATAGACTTGCAAATACTTAGCCGACCATTCCACTCCACGTTGTTCTCTAATTAATTATAATATGAATTCATTATTATATAACATAAATTTAATAAAAAAAAAAAAAAAAAAAAAAAAAAACGGAACAGACAACAAAAAACAAATCACAAAAAAAAAAAAAAAGAAGCCAAAAAAGAAAATAATGAAACACCGTCGAGGTACGCAACCACCTAAAAACCAAAACGAAACACCACTTGGAAATCACGCAGTGCACATAGTCTGTCAGCACAAAAGAATCTAACTCTTCTATAGACAGCTGACGGGTCCGATGACTGTACGAGATCATGCCGCTCGTGG
>JABFOV010001852.1:0-22673 GCA_022817685.1 Aradophagus sp. ZL-2020 | reverse complement strand
TTCCTATCCCGCTTCCTTCCAACGTCCTTTTTCGATTCCGCCGGGGCGCGAGATTACTAGGATTTGTGCCAAGATTTGCATATCGATTCGGGCGCTTCTTCGCATGCTCCCAAGCGCCACGCAATTTGCCTTAATTCTGAGCGGGGACACGCCTCGATCGCCGCCCTTACCACCGCCGATTACTGATTTACGGAGAAGCCGAAGAGAAAACGATTGTTACAATCAAAGAGTCGGTCAGCAGGATTGCGCGTTTTTTTGTTCTTGAAAATATTTGCGAAGGGGTGGCTCCGAGGGACTGCTTAGTCACTTGCTTAGTCACGCGACGTTCGCCACCTTTCCACCGGATCGTCGAGGAAGCGTCAATGTTGCCGGACCATTTCAGCAGGATTACTCCTGAGAAACGAAGAGGTCTTTTAGATTTTTTCATGAAATGATGGTGGGTTAAAGGGAGACGGCAAGTCGGCGATTGCCGCCCGCTCGACGAAAATAATTCTCGACTAATCTTGAGAAAATGTGCAACGTTCGTGAGCAACGTTGTGAAGATACGGTAAACTAACGAGGCAGGCGATGCATTTTCCTGCGAAATTAGTGTCGCTACAAAGTGGCACGCGTTCTTGAGAGCTGACGAGAGTTTTCGCCGCTAAGAGGCGCCGGTGAAACGACCCCAGCCGGAGCGATGAGTTTGATGTGATTCCGGACAGGAGTTGGTCACGTTCTGGGCTTGAAGTTGCCGCTCGTCTTTGAGCTCCAAGCCTCACTTCGCGCCAAGTATAACGCCGAGTCTTAGAAGAGCTCTGAGAAGGGAAGCGCTAATTTGAAAACTGCAAGTCACCAAGTCGCCTCAACGTTCGTTACACTTTTTGTGACGACGCAAAAGTTGGCGAGCACGTCGTATCACACGCGAAACAACTTTGCCGCAAGAATTTCGAGCGGTCGGCGCATTCGAGAGCTGCTGTGAGCACCTTCAAAGCGCGTCGCATCTTTTTTCTTCGGCCCTTTTTTCTTCCTCGACAAATCAAACGAGTCTTCGGGTTATACTTTTTTATTATGCGGTTAATCAGGTTGTTCCGCCCGCAAGAGCAAGATTAAAATTTGTCTCGAGGTCGGCTTTTCGTGCTTCGAGCCGCAGCCTTTGTTGCGCCGCCCGCGGCGGTCAGCCCTACCGCTTCAACTGTTTTATAAATCAAGCCAATTACGGCCGTCCAAATATTAGCAATAATCACGACAATGTTATCCCTGCCTTGTATAGCAAATTTTGCGTAAAAAAATACAAAAAAATACAAAAAAATACAAAAAAAAAAAGATACCATGGGGAACATAAAGACATGTTTTAACTATGTTCAATTTGATTTCTCACACGCATTTTGTCCTTTTAACCGCGATATTGCTTTGAATCACGGAGATTGAAAATCCGTTCCTAATGCAGCGTACAACCACTTTCAAGCGTCAAAATCAAATGGAAACTTTGCATTAAACTCGTGCTATTTTAATTTCATTTGGCCTCGTCGTTTGACTGCGAAACGAAATAAATTGGTTTTACTAGCGACATCGAACTCATGGCGTTATCGGGTTGGAGAGCGCGGAGAATCGAAAAGGGGTGGAAAGGAACGAAAAAATAAGAGAAGATTTACCGCGTCGAATTCAATGCCATTCCATTAACCCCGTCACGCGGGAAGAAACGTATTTAATTAGTAGAGTAATTTTTGGGAGAGAGGCTGCTTGAGGAGTCGATTAAACAGATGATAACGATCAAAGTGATTTTAAGATGGAGGTAAATTATTTCGAGAGGATCAACCGAGGTATCGTTTAACGAGCACGTAGTTGAATTAGATAGAATTTTTGCAAAAACCTTGTGTTTTGTTGCAAGGTCGCAATTATGAGAAAAAAAGATGCGCCTAGCTTTCGTCTTTGACTTTGTACAATTTCTCGGATGCGCAAAGAAAACACCGCTCGTCACTCGATAAGTCGGCTTCCTTATTCGAAACAAGAGCAAACATTTAGTGCTGGCGTTAACTTAATTGTCCGCTTTGTTTCAAATGTTAACGGTAGATATGGCTCAATAGATTACGATTACGATTGCGCAAATGGTAAATGGTAACATATACTATGGCATATATACTGTTGTAAAACCAATTACGTAGAATCCTTTACTATTTAAAACCACCTTTATTTTTTCGTTTTCTGAAAGTAAGTAAGCTCTTATGCTTCAACTTGGTCATCAATTCAGTTAATTCTGTCCGACAGCAAACAGCTCGACGGTGCATTTCCCTTTCGAAGCTATTGCGTTCTTCTTACTTATTCGCAATGTCACTTTGTTACAATTTTCATGCGAACCGCATACAGCGGACACATTGAAGGGACTGGAAATATGAGACGCGTGTGTTTTTATGTCGTCCTTTGCTGAGATTTAAGGGATGAAAACACCCTTCCTGGTTCCTCGACACCCTCGTTCTTTACGATTGACTAAACGTGCCGTTTCGACGGAGAAAGGCAGGATATAGTCCGGCGCAAAACCTGCTTGAAATAAAGAACAAGGTCTCAGCTCTCTTCAGATGCTCGGATTAGAAGATTGAGGAAAGGGACGCCAGGGGAAGAAGACGAAGAAAAAACTTCCACGCTTGGGAAAATGTAATTTTAGATCGCGTGAATACGATTTAAATAATCTTTCGTAACGCGTTGATTAAAATGCCAGGCGTTGACAGATTCGGCTCGTGTACTCATTACGATCGCGCGGAGATAAGAAACAAGTCTACCATAATGGACACGTGATGACGATACGTTTCGTCGTACCCCGGCTTTTGGCGTTGACTTCCATTCAAGTTTGGATTTGTCATCTATTTTTGTCGGGAAACTTTTAACGCGCATGTACATACATTTAAAATATGTTGCCGGGAAACATTTACGATCTTATATCCGAGCGAAAGTTTGTCTGGACAATTTTTCAATCTCCAGACTTGGCTCAGCCAAATCCAGACAAAAGTTTGTTTTCTTAAAACGTAGATTTTTAATTCGTCGTAGCTAGAATTACGATGATGATTTCGAAAATAAACAGGAAGATAATTAATGTTGTGTGAGAGTTTCTTAATTTTATCTTAAATGCTTCGATATTTATTTAAAAAAACTATCATTTCGTTAATCGAATCAAATGTTAGAAAAGTATTTGTTAGTATGTCAAACTGTTTATAAATGTCAGATTTCGTGTAAAAAGATGTAGGTCTTTTACCATACGAAACATTATGTGTTAAAAAGTTGAAATCTCGTTTGAAAACCAGAAATGAGATGGTGGTAAAGAAAGCACATGGAATTGAATTTTTTTCCAAACATTTTCTCGGCAAAAATAAAGTTGCTGTCTTTATCAAATGACAATTTGGCGAATCAGGCGTACAAAGGTCGACGTTGGGTGATCCTTAGTGGCAGTAAAAAGGCGAAAGGACTTTGTGAGCATGAGGGGAAATTCGTCGCACTTTAAGTGACTTAAAAATAAGAACACTGAGAAGACAGGCGACTCCCACTCACTGTCAACAGGAACATCAAAGGTCAGGTGAAAATACCAAAAATGCTGAAAGGGAAGTCGCCGAAAAAGGTTTTGGAGCACCGTGCACGTCTGTTTGTTTCAAGAATCATATCTGTTTTCGCAAAAGATAAAATTTGTTCTGACTAATAGCTAACGCTTTTAATGTTACCACATTAACCAAGTTATTCAATAAATATTACATCTCGGAAAAGACAAATAAAATTACTTCATTTGCTTCAACCAGGTATTTTTCTGAATTTATGCAATACCAAAGTTATGAAAACAATTTTTAATATCATTTCCAATTATGTTTCATAACACGAGGTTGCTGATACTGTCGCTTTCACACTCATTACAATATTATTTGAAATACCTTTGAAGATTTGAAACATTCGAAAAAAATATATCACCGGCATTGATCCGATTTTTACTTACACTACCAGACATTTGTAAAGCTGCCTACTTTGAAAATCGCGATAGCTCACCTGCAACAAAAACAATAAACAGTCGTTATTAAACAATCAGACAACAAGAAATGAAAAAGCATCAGCATTTGATTTACAGTTATGTCACATGATTAGCAGTCAAATATTTCCTCGACCGTGTTCGTTCATCAATCACAAAATCCCCACATTCCAAAGCGTCAATGCACAAATGAAAAAACGTTCATTATTTTTGTCGTCGTCAAACAATACTTTATTCGGCAACTTCTCAGGTTGGAAAATTGATCGCGTGGAGTATCGCCAGGTAATCGCGGGAGCAAAACAAACCGAGAATATTCATCGAATCGCGTGGCGGTATCGGTGGGCTGGAATTGATGACTCGAGCGTGTCTTGGTGACAGCGAGGTTACGAGCCGTATATTCGTCGCAAAATGACAGCGATACGGTAATTAAGGCAGCGCCGCAAAGTCGGACGATATAAATATAGCGAAAGACAGAGCGGTTCATCACCTGGTGACCAGCTGCTAGACGCCGGTAATTTAGCAGGCCAACCACCCACTCGCAAGTCGCGCTGGAGCATGTCTCCTCTCCCCTTCTGCCCCCGTTTGCGCGACTACGGGCGACGGCCCAGGTGCGTGACCACCTGCTGTTGCCATTCGGCTCGAATCGCGCGAGCCGCGGGGCGAAATATTGCAGACCGGAACACATCAAGGGGTCCTAGACAATGGCGCAGTTTCCGGCGCAGTTATGCCCGCTTTGCGTCGATCGCCCGAGCGTATGAACGTCGCGTGGGATATTAACGACGCCCGTTTGAATAACTAATCGACTCGCTCGCGAGGTCTCTTTCACTGAAAAGATTATGCAAATCCGCTGCTAACGCGTTTTGCATTCGGCTAATTAGTGGTATTCGGCGTACAAACACACGGGCCGCACCTTCGGACGGAAGAGCCTTCGACTCTTTCGGCTGTTTAACCTTCGCTTTGACCTCCGCCGTGGCCAGCGATGCGCTGACCGACAATGCGATTCACACTTGGTTCACTGCTAATCGCCAAAGCACTTTAATGCACTTTTTCCGCACGCTCGTTTTAGTCACAATCGCGTCGCTTTTTATGGCCCGGCGGTCAAAGCCTACGATCGCGGGATCACGTTGCCGCGCGCTTTCCTTTCTCGCGGCCATTATTCATTTCGAACTTCATTTTCGGCTTTGATCAATGATTGCTCTCGTACTGTTTGATCGATTAGCGCGCAGCCTGGCAACAAAACAACGTCCAGGTTGCGCGAGCTTTGAATTTGAACTCAGCTGCTGTGCCAAAGTCGTGACGGAAAGATGACGGCAGATTCGGAGTCCGAGTTGCTCCGGCGCGGAGCAACAGGTTGCAAGATGAATGCATCTCTGCGAGGATTAAGATTCGACAGTACGAACGTCATCCGGTAAATATTTTGCTGACTTTTTTATTGACTATTTTAATTGAATTTATGAAATTGGGGAAAAATGTCACGGATTTTTCTTTGGCGGCAAAGAAAGTTCCGCGGCTTGTGCTCAGAATCATAATACAATTTTCGCGTACATGTGAAAATTACATCGACGACTTGCGAACCTGCAATTGTAGTTGCGAAAATAAGATTTTCGCAGCGGGCTCGACGCAAAAACAGAGAGGCATGGATGAAACTTACAATGACGTTAATTCGATTGCCAGTTCGGCGAAATTTGCGGTACCTAAATTTCGCGTCTATCGCTGGAATGTGCTTTGGTATTTCGTAAAGAAATAAGTGAACGATGGGAATAATACAATCGGGAGGAATAAAACGAAACGGTGGATTAAAAGGGTCGAGGAAGATTGCAAAAAAGGAAGACAGGAAAAAGTAGTCGGGAAACACGAGGGCTGGAAAGTTGGCGGGACGCAAAAATGCAGATGCCGGAAACTGAGATGTCACGGACCGCAAGTCTGTAATTATGATCGGAATAAAAGCAACGTGTACGCATAATGTTGGGTGAAGACAGTGCGAATAATTTATGAATTCAGTCTAATTAGGTGGGCAAACAGCGGCGTGTCGGTCGAGAGCGCTATTCGGGATTTCCGTGCCGAGATTTAGGAAGACAGGGAGAACGACTGAAGAGCAAATTCGGTTCATTTTCATAAATAGTGGCACGCAGAAGGAGAGGGGAGGGCGACGGACACGACGGCGAAAAAGGCGGAGCGCCGATCCTTTTTGACCGCCGGTGTTGCATTTTATCCGGCGATGCTTGTAAAGACGCGAATCTCGAGTTCCGCTCATTTGACACCGATATCGCGTTTCGGATTTTGTTTCCCGTCGCGCCATAAATTGGTTATTCGTTTCGCTCAGAGAATTCCGAGTATGATAATATGCTAAACGAACCAGAAAAGGCCAGCCATTACATTTTTCTTTGCTACAATTATCGTTCACGTCTAGACGTTTCGGAATTTTTGTTTTTCCTTTTTTGCTTGGTTCTTCTTTATCCCAGCTGTTTTCTAAGTGTGTATCTACACATTTGTTAATGTAACACTCATATATAATCGTTTGATTTCCAACGTTAACTTGGGATCGAAATTTCGTCCGGAATATTAGCGTTGCCAAAAGGATCATTTTATAATTGGAATTATGTATTCCAGCGTGGCGAATACGAGACGTTTGTTAGGTTACGCTCTCGTTCAAGTTACGAGTCTGTTAAACAACGTCAAACTTTGATTTATTAATGATCGTGGCTAGCTGCGAATCACTCGACGATGATCGATTTTGTGGAATTTCATTAATTTAAATTACATATCGAACAATTATTAAAGTATCATTCAGTTTTGTTCGTCGACGTTCACTATTTTATCTTTTACTTTTATCCAAGTCGCATCGCATAAATTACTTGAGTAGATTATTTTATTACAAATATTTGATTGCGAGAGTAACTCGAAAGTAAAACGATTAAAAATGTACGAGCAATATAAGGAGACAAAAGTATCGAGTGTTGGTAAAATAATTTCGCAAGCGAATGCAGCTATTGGCACGCAATTGTCCGGATTATGGCCGTCATTATACTAATTGATTAATCGGTGCGCTCCACGTGCAATGCATAAATTCAAATTGTATGTTGTTTGCGTTCGGAACGCGCCTCTGTGTGTGAACGCGAGTATAAAATTAACCAGGCTTTATTTGCGCGTCTACAAAGCGTTCTGCGGATTTTCGTCCGAGTTGTACGGCGCGCAGTGTTTACTGCCTGCTTTTCAGTTACTTGCGTAGCCTTCGGTTCGACGAATGAAAGGCTGAAAAACGGAAAAAGCAACGGTAATATAAAAAGCCTCGATGAGAGTGAGCAACGGCTTGACGTAATTCGCCGAGATTCATCTTGACGGAGATTGTAATGTTTGGTGTATTGTTTTGTTATAGTGGCCGAGAAAAGAGAAGGGTTCATTTCTTGCCAACGACTTTTCCTCCATTCGGAGTCCGACTTTCTTTGTCAAGCACCGAAGAATGCATCCAGCTCGGCTCTTTGCAACAAAAGACAAACGAAAAATCAGCTCAACGAATCATCGTGAAATAAAGGGCGACATTCTCGTTGCTTCGATTTACGTGCCTCTTCGCAAACGATGCGACAAGAAAGTCTTATCAGTGTCTCGAAGCCCGGCGGCGCAACTACTACACCAACTCTATTACGATATTCCGAGTTAGGCGTTAATCTATGCACGACAATTCGAATTCCGTTCTTCACCTCGACGACGGAATGTCACCGGTCCCTCGGAAATTACGGCAACGCAAAAAGTCCCTTTGATACGAGTCGGCTTTTAATTGCGAATTCCCAGGCGTTGATTTGAGGAGGAATTCTTATCTGACGAGCAAGTCTCGGTTTCGTGGTGCGACTTGTCTTATAAATTCGATATCATCGTCTAGGAAGGGTTTTTCGTAGCATTGCAAATTTTCGTAGCCTACGTTCGTTCCGATGAACGATCAGGCGAGTGAAAAAAGCAGACATTTTTTTCCGTTTCCCTTTGTGTGTGTGTGTGTGTGTGTGCTTTTTTTTCTCACGTAAAATCCTTGCCGTGACTTATCGCGAGAAATTTTTACGGTAAGTAGATTTTGCTGGAAAAATCGTTACGGAAGAACCGAAAGTTACAGTCGGACGGGATTTCCGAATTCAGCGTTAACCTCGTGGCGAGCGCAAAATATAGTGGCATATTTTATGTAACGAAAGAACGAGCCGGAAGCGGGGCTAAAAAATGGCCGCGCGGATTGTGAATAATGTCATGACGTTACAAATTTCAATTGGAGCGCGAGCGCTTTTGTATTTGTTCCAAGGCGATTGTGGCAAGGATCGAGAGGTTCGGGATGGAGCAATTTTTCAGCCAAGAGAGTACACGTGCCGAGTCGGTCCGTAACGCCGGCGACGGCTATTCATAATAAGATAGGTAGGTACAAAGTTAGAAGGTTCGAAGGTTAGCGCGACGCGGGCTGGAGTGGGTTGGTATATATCCCAAGGGAGTGATAGTGGAGCGATGTATGGTTATTGGCTGGCCGGCGGCATCGATTCTCACGACAAGGGAGCCACAGATCACTCGGAAGCTGAAACTCCAGACCGCATCGGCGAGCTTCCATACACCGACTAAATACTTTATTAGCAAGTGGAAGTTACAGTTTTCTCGTGCTATCTATATATACGTCCGTATATAAGAGTCGATTCGGGCTTTCGTTTCCAAAAAGAAGCGCACTTTTTACAGTCGCAGTTTGAAAAAAGGAAGGACCAAAGAAAAGAGGAAGACAAAAAAATAAGGGAGGATGCGGAAAATGGGGGAGAAACCTTTCGCAAACTATTATTTGCGATTGTCGAATGGCTCATGACAATTGTCTCGTTCGCCCGTGAAAACATTTCGCTTCATTATTTCGAAACAATTGTTAGCCGCGAAGAATAATTGCGAAAGACTGGGGCTTGGGCTTTTTTCCGTGGTTGCCGGTGCACGTACCACCGATGGTAAACATTTACGGGATTTCATCGAAATGAAAACACGGCAGGTGCAATTCCCAGGCGAGTTTGCCAGCGGCCCCTGCAAAAATGAAACATGTATGGCCCATACATAGTTCGGCATTTTTATATACGCTTTCAGCTTGACTACGTACTTTTGCAAAATTTTTGTTTAATATTTAGTTTGTTATATAATTTGACGGATGCAATTTTTTTTTTTTTTTTTTTTTCACAAAATCGGTTCATTAACTTTATATTTGTTTGAATTGAATATTTGTTGTACCGAGTGGAAAAAGATTCGTTGTATCAACGAATATTGTACATTTATTTTCTTATGTATTCAATTGCTTCTACACTGTCATATTAACAAAAATAAAACAAAAATAGAAATGAGTTTTTAACGGATGATTACTTACATAAAAATTGTAGTTAATCACAATCAAAGTAATTAAAGTCAGCAGTAGATTGTTTGAAAAAAAAAGAAGAAAAATAAATAAACTTTCTTCTCAACCATCCATCGAAGTGTCCACAAATTGTTATTTTTTGATAGAACAGCCAAAATTAATGTATGAGCGATGATCGAACAAAACAGTCCCAGTAGTGTAAATAAGTGATGCGAATTCACTTAGGCGATGTTACGCCGATATAAATGTCAACGGGCAAAGAATGAGCCGAGCTTGCATTGGCTTGATAAATAATGCCGTGGCCGAAGTGGTCGCCGAGTTAATAATTTCGATCGATGTCGGAGATGGCGACTCACGTAGTTGTGGAAAGTTGGAAGGCCGGGTCCGAAGCCGATTTAAGAGGCTGATTGGCGCAGTCCCCGGGGAACCGTTTGCTCGAACCCGGTCTTTTTGATTTCTTTTCCAGCGGGATGTGCTGCGTACGCGTGAGAATACGTGAGTCGCGCGGCACGGCGTACGGAGCGGCCTCGGCGAGCGGCCGAAATTGAATTCCACCCGGTCGGAGAAAAATTTGTAATCCGTTTCCCCAACGTGTCTTTTTGTTCCGCCGTAAGGCCGAACGGCGTCGTAAATTGTGCTGCGCGCCAAGGCCCCGCTAAATTATAACAATCCCCTTTCGTCTCGTCGATCTTCCTTTTCCACTCTCCGTGTTCTTGGCCGCGAAAAACGCACCTCCTTTCGACCCGTTTTTCCTCGCGCCCGGCCGACCTCTCGCCGGGTTTTCGGAGGTAAACTCCGCAAGACATCTAATTACAGTTTCAAACGCAGATAATTAGAGCCGTAACTCAAGAGCTTCGCAACAAAAGCCAAGTTGCCAGCCCTGGAAGTTTGTCCGGAAAATTGTTATTTTCGCAACGTCAAGTGCATTAGAAGATTGCAAGCTCGGTGCGAGCGAAGACCCTTTTTCTGAGGTGCACTCGTGGCCAAACAATGGCACGATAGGTGCGACGCATTCACTGACTTTCGGGCCTCAGTGGTCGCCGTGCTGTGTAGTCAGCCACGTCGAGGAGGTCATTGTTTAACGACGAACGAGTGCATAAACGTTCGATTGTGAATCATGTTTTCAGACCTTTGATAACACCTGAAACGCGCGCTCCTGACAAATTCGATGTAGCCGAGATGATAGGAAATTTTGGACTTTCGGCAAACGACATAGAAAGTCGCGTCGCAGCGTTGGAACATTTTTACCAAATGTTCAGGATAATTCGCTTGGGCTAGCAGAGCTCGGCCCTAGCAATGCATTCGCTTCTGACGTGGTCGCTACAACAAACGGGTTAATGACATTTTCAAGAATTTATCGACGGCGCACAATGGCCGAGATGACATGCAACTCTTTAATACTCGCTGGTGACAATTACCGCAGTTAGTTAATTCTCCGATACACAATGTCAATAATTGATTCCCTTGGTGGCCGTACTTTAGTACCGGCCAAGTTCCGGCGGCTAAGAGTTTCACGAATTCGACCGGCGGCAACAACATGGCCAAACTGCGAATTTCTTAATTAAATCTATAACTTGATAACATCGCCGTTACAACGAGAACGAGTGCCACATTGCGCTGATTCGTCAAGAGGCAACTTCCACTTATCATTTTCTTCACATTCAAGTGATTCGTATAAATTGGATTACCAAGAGTTCATTTTTTTAATTATCATTTTTAATGATGACACTGAAACATTGAAAAATAATGTAGACAATAATTTGAGAGATTAGTTTTAACAGTTTAAATTAATTGTAACCATTGAAACTTCCAAAATATGTTTGTTTCACCTTAAAACATTGAAAAAATTAGCAAGATGATTTGCCAAAAATGAAAGCATTGCTGGATAATGTTTCTATTTTAATTGTTTAACAAAATGTTTTGTAATTTACAATATTTTTATGCAGACAATTTTTAAAAGTTTTTAATTTTTGTATGGACATTTGATCGTATTTATTCATTTGTCTGATTATTGAAGAGGAATAACTGAATGTCTACAAATTGTTGCTTTCTTTTGTACACTTGCCCGCATCCCAAGATTGATCGCCGAATCGCATTACAGTTGTGAAGTAAATAACTTGAATAAATTGGATTGTAATTTCTTTCGCGGTGTCTCAGTTGTTTGATATTTCGTCACGGCATAACGTTCAGGGTGTATGATTCAATATCGAGTTTTTCCAATATCGATTTCGAATTTGTAGCGCGAATCTTGTATGGTTAAATGAAAAGCCGCGCGACACCGCCGACGATGTAATAGATATACACACGGCGTCGATGGAAATTTCCTCGGCGGAATACGAATGCCGCAAAAAGTATCGCCTTCCATTTTCGTCCAAGTTGACACGCGGCTCGCATTTCGCGAATTCGTCATGAATTATATTCGCGTCTCACACAGTCAGCTTCATTTGCGGCAAAAATCCGTGCCGTGGTGCTTGATATTCCTGAGACGCAGTCACTTTGACGTCAAGTTCCGGAACGATCCGATGCGTTTCGGGAACGATTCAGTTTTCGGAATTAAAAACTGTTAGCGTGGAATAGAAAACAAATCGAGGGAAAATTAAAACAAACAGAGATAAGAACAGAGGATCTTTCCAATTTAGCAATGCAAATTCCGAGGAATGTGAGGTCTTTTAACTTTTTCAACGAAAAAAAGTCGAGTTTGGTCAGCCGGACAGATCAACGGACAATCGGTTTTGGAATTGAGCACGAGCGTGGCCGTATGCAAGAAAGCAGGCAACGAAACGAAAAATCAAGGAGTAGCCAGTTTTCAAGGCTAGACCAGAGAGACGTGCACGGCGGGGGCATAAAAGCGAGCTCTGGAAATCCGGACTAGCTGAAAGGAGCGATGCGGGATTACGAAAGGATTTATTCGAGATTTTCCGCTGCTCTCTCTTGCTGTTATCACCGGCGGCGTTGTTGCCGTGGCGGCTGTCATCTCGAGGACTCGATTTACAAATAAGAAAAATAACAATTGTGACAACACGCGATTCAAGAGACGTTGAATCGCGAGCCCCCCGTCGACATTTACCCCGCGCGCCCGACCGTCGCTTCCGTTCAAACGACGCGGCTTTTCAAAAGAACGTGTGTATTATCATTTTAATGGCTTAAGCTTATTTTGCAGAATTCGTTTAAACTTTTGTACGCGGTAATATCATTATTTTGAGAAAAATTTCTTACAGAAATAACGTTATAAATCCCGAGCAAATTTACCGTGGCGGCTGCACGAGGCAAGGGTAATATCGTAGACCGCTGCACATTTTATATTCATAATGCAACAAATCTGAAATCTATTTACGTTGAACCGATGTCATAAAATATAGAATCACGTTATTCCTAAAAAAAAATTATCGCACTAGCTCAAACGAATGTTATTTTGCTTGAAATATATTTAACTTTGATGGTCGCTGTTAATTTTGTCCTTATTTTCTCGATCTTCGAATTTCATAAAAAAGCTACCACAAATCTGAAGACCCCGTCTACACTCCATCGTCAACAAACGACAAGCAATCGAGCGTCGGGAAGGAACGGCGAGTGGCTTCGTTCGTTATCGCCAGGTGGCGGTTGTTTCGTCTTCAACTCGCAAAGATGATATTTGTCTACGCGAGCGACATCTCCGTTTTTCACACCTTTTTTCCCATCAAAATCAAAATCTGCCGCGCCTGGCAAGCGTCGCGCCATTAGATTCGTTCGTTGCATCGCTATCGTTCGGCTTGTAATTTGAAAGCCGATACCCGAGGATCTCCTTATCGGCGGACACCGTTCGCAACCAAACGAGACCGTCAGATGCTCGAGGGAAAGAGATGTCGAGGCAAATTAGACAACCATCCCGGAGCGCCTCAGATCCGTTTTTTCTACGCAACGCCGAACGACGCCGGGACTCGTAATATATTTCAAATCCGTCGGCGGCGGCGGCGTTTCCGGGGCCGAGGAGGAGTATCATCGAGGCGACGGATCATCGGGAGTTGGCGCGTCACCCGGCAAATGTCCTCCCGGGGAGCGTCGAGTAATCTCCGCTGCTTTGCCCTTTGCCAAATCTATCGGCAAGTCACGCAGTTCGTTAGGAATGTTTGAAAATTTGTTCAGTCCGCGAGAAATTAGTCGCTTCTGATGTTGGTCTTTCGAATCGCGACGAGCGAATTCCCGAGAATAACGCAATTACGTCGCGAGGGGGAAAATCCCGCCGGCGCTCACGCAAAACCGGTCCGACGATTTCAATTTCGGCTGCGATTCGCGCGACTTGGAAAATAACGTCGCGCGCGGCCACTATTACGGAAAGCCAAGCCGAGCGGGAATTGGATTTTGTTTAAATAAATTATTATGCTGATGATTGCGCGAAGGCGGAGGCCCGGGCGCGGTTGCCTGTGTGCATTGGAAATTATCTCTCGGATATTACAAGGACGAATAATAACGTTGAATTGATTCGATAATGCAACGCTGGGACGTATCGTGGCGCGACGCAGCGAGTGAATTGCACGTTTCACAAGTATCCGGGCGGGTTTTAATGGAATGAATTCTTGATGCGACGCGTGTGTTATTTATCTCGCGAGAATGTCATTTCGTACGCTGGCCGGATGGTACATAAACAGTGGAACGATAAAAATTCTTTATCGGGTCTTTGTTGCTTTTGTGGATGACGAAGTTGTAACAATAAAGTCGACGATGCGACGGGCTTTTGGAACGGTCGATCGACAGGGACAACGAAGCGGTACGAGGCTAAAGGACTGGAAGTGCGAAAAGCTGGAAAAACAGGGCGACCTTTTGTTGGAAGGTCGCTCGAGCATGTTAAGTAGTTTGTTTACGGCCGAAGTTAACAGACAAACAGTGGGTTGATTGTTGATCGGGATGGGCAGTTGATCAGTCGCGTTTTGCTGCGTCAATCGTAAAGAGGCGAGAATTTTGGTTAATTAGAAGTGGGTTGGGGTCGCAGGTCGGAGCCGGGTGGCGCGCTCGGGGTAGAGGGCGTAAGAACGAGTGGGAGAACGAACGAGGACGCGAGAGAAGAACTGGGCGCCGGGGACGGCGGGGCGTGGGCCGCCAAGCAATAGTCGGAGTGGCGCCGCGACTCCCGTGACGTCTGTCGGCGCGTCGGCCAATCAATAGCATCCCCATGGCAACCACAGATAACATCGGACACACACCGGTGCCGCGTGCCAGGCCGCGCCGTTCGCTTCGTACATTTTGCCCGATTTGTCGTTGACAATCAGGCAACCGTCTTGCGACCTTGGGAACCGCTTGTCAAGGTCGTTGCGGATAAGGTCGCGTTGAAAAGATTACCGACGATCTCGCAGTTTTCAACATTCTTCAATCTGTTTGTCCATTTTAACTGGTCAGACAGCATGCACTATTAACAAGAGTAAATCAACGAATAAACTTTCATTACATGGATAACAAATTTTACTGACTTACTATAAATATCACGACACTTATCACTTAAAGTATAAGTAAATTCGTTCTCAGCTTCAAGAGTTTGTACAAGATATTGCATGTGACGCATCATGGTTTAAAAGAAATATCGACTCGACTAAATGAATGAAGAAACCACACAAAAACCAAAACTATAAATTCTACTTTACAAAGAGCATAATATGTAATTTAATCATGATTCTTTCCACGAATAAACTTACATTCAAAATTCATTTCAACAGTTTAATGTGTGTTTTACGGTGCCGTATTTTGCGCTATTTAATGACAAATATTTCAGCACACGTTAATGAGTTTGAAATATTTTCACTAATTCGTTGTAATAAAAGTTGAATTTCATCGTTCCGCCGAATTTCAACGTTTTAAAAACTTAATATTTTTCCGAAAAGTTTAACCATGATCCAATTGTTCGGGCAGACTAAAAAACTATAAAAAATTATCTTTATTTTCTATATTCTTAGTCGTTATTCGCAATTAATGTCAATCACTTCAATGAAGCATAGTTTAAAGCGGCAACGAGTCATTTCGAACTACTTCCCTTTGTCGTCTTTGAGATCGAGATCATGAAGCGTTGCATGTTTGAGCCAATTCCGCTCGTTATGATACCCACGATGCCAACTCTTGTCAAATTTCTCCTACATTCTGGCGTGCTTTTATAAGAAAATATATTGCGTAGGAAGAAAATGGCAGGCAAAGTATCTCGATGCCGTATAATAGGAATGAAAAAGGCGTATTATATTCATATATGACCAAAGTGTTTCACGAGAATTACTATTCCGCGCAGAAATCCCCAAGAAAAATGGCTCGTTGAAAAATTTATACCATAATCCATTGTTCAAATTTTATACGCAAACGCCAAATTTTTTCATCCTCGTGTTCTCACGATATTAATTGAAAATCCGTGCTGATACAAAAACCGACCAATAAACAACTGACAATGTTGCATTTGTAAAATAAACTAATTTTGCATCATCATTTCACATCCCCTTTGCTCTCTCATTCAGAACTTATACAACACGCAACAGGAAAATAAATTTACGGAATCAACTGAAAACAATTTCGTCACATTTAATTGAACGTAAATTTGCAGCAATGAAAGTTTGACGAGCAAGTACTTAAAGCAGGTCGTCAAAGTCGTTTGCCATTGCAAAATGATTTTATAGAGTCAAAAAGGGTACGTCCTTGAACGGCAAGGTTGCAAAGTTCCTTGAAAAAAGCGACTGCACAGTTTTGTCAGATATCTGTTCGAGATTGATGATCGTATTAAACGTGCCACTTTTTATTTCACGGACACACGCCCGTCATCGAGCTGCTTTCGCGTAGTCCAATTTCAGGCAAAACTAATAACTCGACTTTACGACGGCGAAGAGCGTCGCGACGCCATTCGGACCGTGGCGCCTGTTCTCCGGGTGGCGTGCGCGCTCGAATCAGCTGGGATTACAGGCTCTGGACTCCAGCCAACCAGGTTAATATCCTTTTCCGTCTCCGCGCGCCCCGCTTTCCTCGGCCGTCAGCGTTACCCTTGTGCGTGCGGCAAAAGTATGCCGTTGGGTTTGTTGACGAAACGCGGGTACAAGGTGAACTGGCGAAAAAGTCGAAACCAAAAACAATCAATCGCAGGGCACTCTGATTAATCAGTAAAATTACTCTGTAAGTAATCGTGTGGTAAACCGGCTCGTAACCCAAATCCTGCGAGCGCGACTCGACGCCCAGCAGTAATTAGCGCCGAAAGTGATACGTGAGCCAATTCACTTTGTTTTTCATCTGGAGTATTCAGGCCATAAATATTCGTTTAGCAGTGGTACAGTAATGTCACAATTAAAACCGATCGATTTTTTAAAAGTACGGCCATAAAGTGTTGCGTCGAGGATTCCGCATACCAAAAGTAACGCGACCACCGCAAGATTTGCGTTTCTGGCACGAGGCTGGGTTTTGGACTTGGGAATTGTCCGACGTTGGTCGGAAAGCTGTGATTGAAGTGCGCTTTGTTTAATCATGCAGTAGCTCTTGATGAAACGTCGACAATCGCGTTGGGCATCAAAGGTCTTCGACCTTGGCGACCTCAAAGAACCCTACATTTCAATGGGCAAGCAATGGCGGATTGATCCCACAGAGAGAGAGAGAGAGAGAGAGAGAGAGAGAGAGAGAGAGAGAGAGAGAAAGCGCAAAATCCCTGACCCGTCACATTGCCAGCTGTATCCCAACCGTCCGGCATATTTGAGATAGCCTAAGGCTTAAGTGGATCACATAAATATTTCACCGGACGCTGGCGACTTGGGAAAAGGGGCTGCGAATGGAAAACGCGGTACGAGATCCCGTTGACAAATTATATAAAACCGTTTGAATGTTCGCGGAGAGCAGTGTTTAAACATTACGCAAATATTGCCGCTGCGTGAGGTCACGATCAGTAAAATAAATTTAGGATGCCGGAGTTACTTCGAAAGTTGCGCGCCATTAATTAAACCGTTAGAAAGTTTGATGGCCGCGTGAGAGTTGGTTCTATGAATTTGGAGATAAACAACATTTTTGCGATCTGCTGAAATTGGATGCAGATTGTCAGTAGTTACTTAGTGAACGCGTTATGAATAATCATTCAGTTGTAATTTCTTAATCTCCGTTACACGCTAGAACTCATGAGCTCTGATTATGTGAGGTTAAATTTATTTAAAACTTTTCGTAAATAATATTTCGCCGAAATTCAGTGCAAACTGGAGGTGAAACGTGGCGAAACCTAATTTCAAAAATTGAATAATTCGTATGCATGAATGAGGAAAACATTATGTAAATATATGTTATTTATGAATCATCACTTTAAACGTAATATTATCATTTCATTCAACTTAAATCCTGTCGTAGATAGGAATGGTGAAACAAGAATAATTTAAAGTCGATGTTACAAAGTCCGTATACGGTTAAACATGTGCAAATTTGTTTGACAATTGAGTATTTTAATGTTGAATAATTTGATATTTCAAAAAAAAAATTGATATCAAAAGAACAAGTTTGAACCATCTAATTTAAGAAAACTGTCAGTAACTTGTACATAAATGACATCAAAATGACATCACCAAATAAGTGGAAGATGAATGGATGAATTTAATTTGCCGAATAGAGGAAAAATCAGTCAGTGAAATATATGGAAATGAAACGACGATCAAAGGCGATGAAAATTTTGCAAAAAAAGGAAAAATAAAGGTTATAAATTTCGTTTAAAAAATGCGGCGTAATAAATTGGTGGTGCAGCGCCGACTGAAAATGAGGAAGCATTCCTCATTTCCAGTATGTCTGCTAAAATATACGGTCGTTTCACTTCTCCGGATCTTCTCGCGCTGTGTATGCGCCGTTGGCGTGCGCGCACACACGCAAATACACCGGCATAAGAAATGTTTTCCAAGGGTTGCTGCATTATTTGCGGTCATGGGGTTTGCGCCGTTGATGGCAGCAGCGAATTCCGTGCGTTTGATTGAAAATTTCTTCAGACCGAGGAATGCGACGTAGGTGTCCCCGGCGACGGCGAGCTCCCCGTCAAACGCCAAGGTGACACCGGGAAAGAAAGGGGAAGCCCAAGGAACGAAAGAAGCAAAGAATTGTCACTTGATCGATTTGGAGAAACGCGGCGCACCACGACACCGGAGTTGTGGCGCGTGTGATTCGTTTGCATCGAGTATTTATCAGTTGCGAGTCGTTGTTGACTCGCGACGTTATTTAAATTATTGACGTATCGCTGTAACGGCGATTCAATTCGGCGAGAGCGAAAAAGGCGCGCGCGTGATATTCGACTGATCAATTTTTCGCCAACGAAACGAGACGTTACTTAGCCGAGCTGGTGGGGTAATTGCCGGCATCGCGCGAATACCCTATGCATAAGCGGAGCTTTGTGAAAATTTAAGGGCGAAGCCGCGTAGCCGTTTCTAATCCGGCTACGAACGGCCGCGGCCGCTATCAAAGAGCTCTATATTTTCAAATTTTCACTTCTCATCCGCCCAGCTACTTTGCACTCGGTGCAAAAAGCCCGGCGCGATGTTTGGCAATCTCGGGACCCTCCGGTAATGTCGGAGTTGAAATAGCTACTTACAACTGTATAGGAATATACGGCAAGATGCGAAGGGAACTGGAAAATAAAAGAAGGGGAGAGGGGGTGAGAGAACGAAACGAACGATCGAGGCGAGACGCAGATCGAGCCGCGGAGAGCGCATCTCATCTCGTAATAAAGTTTTCCTCGATATTGTAACGCCATGATTTATTCGGTTACACTTGTAAAGCGCGGCGGAAAATTGAAATTAATGCTCTCGATAATTACGTCAGGGGGAAAGTAAACGGCCGGGAATTTCGCCAGAATTAATGGACTTTCCAGTTTTCCCGATCCTCGCGACGGGCGAATCGGGAATAACAAATATATTGAATAATTAGTACGCTCGGTCGATCGTTTTCAGAGCGAAACGCTTTTCTTCGCGTTGATACTAAATTGGATGAAAATTTCATTCGATTAATTCAAAATTCGACGGTATCAATAAGTTGTAGGAAATTAGTACCCGGCAATTTTAACGTCAATCAATAACTGCGCGAACACGAGGCTCGGTAAAATTGCATGCCAAGATAACACATTTATTACCTTATTGATATTTATTCGGTATACTGACATGATTTTCTTTATGGAACCGACATGTAATTTATATTTGAATATCAAAATCTGCCTTAAAGTTAGATGCAACAAAGTCATTTTCCAAGTTTAAAATAAAAGGCCGCGTACTTGCAATTTTATGATTCAGCGTTTTCCACATAACATTTATGACATTTCAAACAATGTGTCATTCATATTTCGATAAACAATATTACACATGATTCAGAATCAAATCAGAATCACTTTTACGTGCAAAATGTGTGCAGTTGAAACGATGAATACGGACAAATTAAAATGGATGAAAGCGATGTATCAAAATACATAAGTAAAATATAAATTGTGTGTTAAAAAAAATAACATTGTTTGATTTCCGGATTTGTTTGAAATTAAATAAAATAGCTTTATAAACTTTATCTTATAAATTTCATGTTACACTTGTTGTAACACACGAAGTTGATGGGCAGGAATTTATCAGCGTTAGACGGAAAGAGATAGTTTTAAATTAGTCTAAACAATACTTGAGGCCTGACAGAATTTGGTAATGCAATCTCATTCTAACGAGAACTTTCCAAGACACCTTGTACCGTACCAGTGGCGCATTATTTCTGACACGGCATTCACGTGCATTTATATACACCATTGCATTGGACAACGTATTCCGCAACAACGAAACTCGACACGATTGCCACCTTGGCGATTATGTTTCAGCCGGAGAAAGTGCTACGCCTTACGCGCTGCGTCGGTGACACGCTAGCACTATTCCAGAACAAAGTACCTCAACGAGTTTCTCGCATTTTCCTTCGAAAATTTTTTCCAACGTGCTTTCATGATATTGAAAAAGTTTGCTGCATTAAAAGAAGACTTGACAGATTACACCTTGACATTGAAGTATAATATTTTGATGCACAATAAATGTCGTTAATTATCTTGTTGCAACGAATTTTCGAAAACAATCAATCACACACAACAAATTGTGTAATTATAATTGTAATACTATAGACAATTGTTAGGTGGTTTTCAACGTCATCTTCAAGTTCAAGTGTGTATAAAATCCTCGGAATCTCAATTTCGAAAATTTGCCGTAATAGCTGAGCGAAAGAAATGAACGCCCGCGGCGAAATGCATCACAGGGCAAAATCAATAATTCGAAGAACATTGCAGGCCACCGTCCGGGTAGCGTTTCCCCGGCATAATAATAAACTAATTGACGGGTGGGTGGTGGTAAATGTAAATGCGCGTCGGTCAATGTATATTTATTTCGGCCGGATCAAAAAGCATTGACCGTCCGAGACGTCCGTGGACGCGCAACCGATTAACATAGTGTGTGCTCGAAATTAGCATAAGATATCCGTCACATAGGGGCTCATAAACACTTTGCAAACAATGTCTTGTTCCTTCATTTCGGCGCGATCGATATTGACGCGGAATGCCGAGCGGACCCTTGTCTACGATATTTAAATGTCAGATACATACCACGCGCCACCTATACCACTGGCGTACTCTTAACATTTGCCCGTTCCCTCTTTCGTAAAATAATGCGCCCACCCTCTCGCGCGCACTCGCACACAAACAAACACCCACGCACGATTCGCCGAACGTATACCCACTGTCCGATAGCACCGCACAAGCGCCAACTGACACGTAGACTCGCAGTCGCACACACCGAGCGTCAACGTTATTAAACTCAAGGGCTTTTCGCTCGCTACGTTGAGGGTAAGCACATAGCTCGCAGCCAGATATGGGCTTGCGAGTAGCGCGTGTAGGTCCGCCGGCTATTGGCGTCTATGAATTCGGCCGAGGTACGGCAGATACGTTCGTCGGGGCGTCAGTTATTAAAAATGGTAGCGGTAGCGGCAAAAAGCGCACACCCAACGAGTCATTCAATTAGGCTAAAAGCCATAGCTCTCGGCGTGCCCCTGCCGGCGAACCGTGACACGTCGAGCCTAATTTCAATCGCGTGACAATGCAAGCCATTGCCGCCGTCGCGTGAATTGGCCGCTGCGCGCGAGTCATCGCATGATGTATCGAGCGGATGGCCGCCCACGGGGGACATTAATGAGACGGAGTCAGTTGCCGTGAAATCGGAGCACGGCGAGGAAACTTTGCCACCGACTCGGCCATCTCCAGCGCTGGTAAATTGACCTCGAGGGCTGCGCTAGGATTTGATTTCCGCGGCTCACTTTGCCCACCCAAGACTTTCGTCTTATCGCTAATGGCCACTCGTCGAAATTGTTTAACGAGCTCCGGCGTTTTTATCAATCCTTGTGGCAATGGTTTTTCTTTTTCCTTCTTCTCTCCCTCTCTCTTTTTCTCTCTCTCTCTCTTCGACCCTCGCACTAACCGATTTCGACCAATCACGCCGATCATGGTGGACGTTTTGCCCGAGTGATTTATCACCTCGGCTTTTTGAAAACGACGGAGGAACTAATTAGATGGGCCGTATTGTCGACAGGCTCGTTTCGCAGTACTGTAATTATTCACGTTACCACCCCGTGTCGCGTTGTTCGCTCGGTTCTTGCGAAACTTCAAAGCTCCCCCACACACAGCGCCATCCATGTTGTTTTTTCCAAATTTTCGTGATCCTTGGACCATTTCCAATTACCCGTAGCAGCCGTCGCGGAAGGCAAGTTGCATTTCATCGATGTCTCTGATTTTCGCTGTTATTTCGTTATACAATGAAGCACCATTTGTTTCATGTCCTAGACCACTTTCTTAAGAGAACGTTTGGTTTGTTTTTCGGGCCGGCGCTTTTTCTTCCACTTTCATACTTATTTCGGCCGTATAATTTTGGTCAAACAGCTTCTTGTGAATTAATCGCGAATGCAAACGCCTGCGATTTTTCGTTCCAGTCCTTCGGTGCGTCGTACTTTATGCAAATCGTTGATGCGAAATGCCAAAAATATTTGCAAGCTCGACCTTTTGAAGCAGAGCAAAGCGCCCGACGCAATTTCGTTAGCGCTTTCCCGAGAGTGCGTTTAATTAGAATCGCCTTTTGTTCTTTTAATTCCGCCCGGTTTGAGCATTAAAAGAACCGTCGCGTATTTGTAGACGAGGCGTTTATTACGTCGCGAGAATGAAACTGTTTTCCTCGTGTGATGAACACGCGCCATCAATTCACGTCGACGTTTTCTCGTGTCCCGGTTATTCGACAAATCGCATGAATTATGGCCGTGCGCGCGCAATAAAACTCTTTAAGAAACGGCGATTCGGTTCGAAAGTTTTATTAATCACCAGCAATCTCCGAAGTGTATCAGACTCTGATTAAT
>JABFOV010001851.1:0-22683 GCA_022817685.1 Aradophagus sp. ZL-2020 | reverse complement strand
TATTCAAGTAGCAAGTTATACTTTGTATACACGCACTACCTTCCACTGTCGAATTTGACGGAAATACTGAACATATTCAAAACTGTGGAACTAACTTGTTACTTTTCAAACTTGTTATGAAGTCCGCTAAGAAGTTTAAGAATTTAAATCTTATAACGTTCGCTTATTTTTCAACTTTTACTTCAAAACGAGTTTAAAGATAAAAACTTATTACGCGTAAAAGTTTTGGTAAAAGAAATTATTTCTGTTTGTCGAGATAAATATCGAATAAGATGAAATGCATCTAAAAAAATATTGATCTTGATACTGTATGTTTAAAAATGCGTTATTATAATCAATAAATCTAAATTAATAAGTTTACATTTTGTGACAGTTTGTTAAATAGAAGCATAATAATTAATATTTTTATGTTACAATTATTCTCTCCTTAATAAGTATAATAAATCAAAACAATCTTTAGTTATAAAATTTATAACTTCATGTATAAATATATAGTAATAATATAAGTATAAAAGGAATTTGCATGTCGATGTTCAAAGTTTCGACTCAGCAAATTTAGCTGCAAATGATAGCATATAGTTTTGTATAAACGGTATAAGACAACGCCAATAATGATCCCAACCATTGTATCAGTTGCTGATGTAATTCCGAAGGTGGATTGTTTGGCTCCAGAGTAGTCCCTTCTGGCTCATCAACTTCATCCTGCAGTTCCACTTGATCCTTTGGTTCATCAAGTATGAACATTATATCACGTTTGTCGTCAGATTCATCAAAGGAATTGTCTTTGGTCATGGTGTCAAACGAGCTCACTTTCTCGTCGTCACTGTTGGCATTGACCGCTATTCCTGATTTCATTGAAATTTGTTTCACATTTCCCGTGATTTCTGGTTTTTCAAAAACATAGTTGTAAGTAGCTCGCAACTTCCCAAGAAGCTTATTAAAAGGTTTTTCTTCCGTTTGTTGATCCAGCACTTCGACTTCCTGAACTGGATAGAGCATTGTATTTTGTGGTCTTCCGTGCATTTGTTTAAAACAAATCTGTATTAAAAAAATGTATTTAAATTGTACCGTAAAGAAACACAATAATAATTGAAAACATACTGAAAACAGATTAATAATAAAAAAGAAAATGCAATTAATCAATATAACTTGAATTATAATGCTATAAAATTGATTTAATTAGAAGACTTTTATCATTTTTGGACGAATTTCAGCAATGTTGAATTCATAAGTAGCAAAAGTATAAGTTAGATTCGATTACTTACGCAAATGAAAACGTATTTCATAATCCACACTCTCATTGTATACTTCATTGCACTTATACAGAATTGCTTCAATAAAACCGAACTTATTTCGTGGATTTAACGAAATTATCGCGGCTACTCTCAAAATATCGACTGTGGGCTCGTAGAGCAGCAAAATCAATATATTGATTTGCAATACAGCGACGTAATACCAATCCAATAACGAATACACGCAATCCTTTATCGAGTTTATTGTAATGCTGCAACCCTCCACCATTGTGCCAGGCCAAATCATTGACTCAGAATTGCACAACGTTCTTGAATCCGAGTCACGTATTTTGACCTGCGAAATTGTTAATGCACATTGTCGAGGCTGTAAATAACACTGCATTTTTCATTTCGTAATATGACCAGAGAACATTTTTTTTCTTTATTGCAAACGGTCATTAAGCTCATGTTAAAATTCGTGATTTTTTTGTCACTTATAGCGGAAATTAATTTTAGTACTTGCTTTGCTTTTCGTGTAATGTATTCTTTGGTCTATAATGTATTCATTGCTTTAATGTTAAAAAATTGAAAAATGAAATTATAATTTTTGCAAAAAAAAAAAAAAAAAAACACTTTCTTTATTAGGGAATCATAGAAAAATGCTTTCCTACGTTTGTAATAAAAAATATCGGTTGTACAATGGGGGTTGAAAAGAAAATCTTGATCTATTTCTGTTATCAGAAAAGAGAAAAACCACTCTTTTATTTTGAATTAATTATGTAAAATAAAATTGTTGGACAAACAATAAAAGGTTCAATTTCTTTTCTTAAAGAAATCATTTCAAAAAATACCCCTTTTGTATTCATATTTCACTACGCCTTTATTTTATTAAAAAATATTTCGGTCTGAAAAATACACATTACTTTTTGTTTTCATTTGGCAATTGGTATTACATATCATACACCATAACGATTGTAATCAAGTAAACACCTGCAAATCGCAAAATCTTTGCGACTTCGTCAAATTAAAAATTTGAATACACTTAACTTCTAAATTATCTGACCGAAACGAACGCATTAATACTAATTTCACGGCAGCGTATTGACTAAACTGAATTAAATAATAAGTCAAATTAATACAAGGAAGAGAGATTGAAAATACTGGCGTTAACATTCGCATGTAAAGTCTTTGGTTCTATGATTATGTTATATGATTATGCGAGGATGAAGTGCTCTGTTGAATCAAATCCGATTTTCACGACCTTATACGTAAAAAACAAACGACACGGAATCAATAAAACTGCAGTCAAAATCAATCATTCTTTCATTATTTTAATTTGCCAATATTTGAGTATATTCAAAGTGTGATTAAAGTGGCTTTAGGTATTACTTATAAATTCATCTACAGGCCTGTCTTTGTCAACAAATAATTTTATAATCGTCACTCGTCACTCAACTAAATCTCCCAACAGGAAGGAACAAGATTCAAAATAGCATATTAGTATCCAAAATAGTAATATGTACTATTATGGATTACGGGAGTGAGCGCTAAAAGGGAACTTTGCAATTAAATTAAACGGTAAGTGACGACTGTAAAATTAGCTGCTGACCATTACTGACTCGCAAATGATTTTCGAAGTACTAAAACTGTTTCTGTCATATAAATTAGTATGTATAAAAAAGATATAAAATAATTATACAGAAAAGACTAAAGGAAAAAAAAATTGTTGGCAAATATTGCCAAAAGTTATATTACTGCAATCGATTTGTCAAACAAGAAAAATTCAAAAGAAGAGAAAGAACATGTACTGTCAAGTTTTAAAATCATGTTTCATTTTATGATATGGACCGACGATCTGGCGCATTTAAAACTAGAACATTCAGTTTGCAGGTTTTGCACACATCTTTCTTCTTTTTATATATTTAGATTAAGGCTAGTTATAAACTTCAGACACACAATGATAAAAGGAATCGCACTGCAAATTTGGTGAGCTTGGACGTTTCTCAAACACAGCATGTAATGTAATGTAACAGTCACCGTAGTAACTCGGCTCTCGCCCAACAAATCTTTGGAATATCGAGTCAAGTCGCCGACTGCCGCACGTAACTCATTGTGACATTAAGTAACCAAAGGAATGTCGTTATTAAGTAAGTCACTCGGAGAATCAATCTCATTTCGCGGTTCTGCGCCGAACAATCAGCCTCCGCTCAAATGGAGCATTTGTATCTTTTCTTCTTTTAATTTCTTTAGATTTATTCATACACACGTTATTTTCCTTGCGCAACATACGCTTGATATTTTCGAAAGTGAGCTTGCCACTTTATTTTGACACATTATATTTACAGGTGATTTTATAAAACTGATTCCCGTCCTTTTCAACTATTTATAAGGCATTATCTAATACACTACCATTTTTGCCAGGTTTTATCTTTCTTTCTTTCTTAGTAATTGGAAATCAGTGAAAATGTTACAGAACTTTAATCAAGTTACGTGAAATGTGGAATAAAAATTATTCTTTTCTAATAATTTGCATTTTCTTAACAAAAATTAAAAAAATTCTTTCTTTCTTATAGAAGATTAACTTGTAGAATTTAAATTATAAAATTATAAAAGTTAAAACGTTTACATTTGTTTACCATTATAGATATTGATAATGTAGTACAAGAAAAGTTCAACTTCAAATTGTTCTTGAAGAACGTGGAGGAAATATAGTGTTTTTTATTTATTTATTTAATTTGTAAATTTAATTTAGAAATAAGTGTATTAAAAATTTGAGATTAAATTCATTTTAATTTAAAAATGATCAAGGTCTGAATTCATGGCACGAGGAAAATTTGCAACTGGAAAAATTGTAATAAACACAATTTAACTTAGGTATAAAAAAATATTATACATTCTGTACAAGTTGAATTTTTCTTAAACTAAAACATCGATATAATATAAAACATCATAATTTTATCAATGTTATATTTTTTATGATTTCAAAAAAGTTTGTATTTTTTTTTCTTTTTAATAAAACGACGTTTTAAGATTTTCTATTCATTATGTGTAAATATTTTTCATAAATTGCAATAATACTATCACTTTATTGAAGCATAATCTAATAAATTATTTATCACAGAAAATATTTTTAAAAGAAGAAAAAAATATTTAGAAAATATTCTTCTGTTTTTGCAATTAATTTTTCATTACTTACATAAAAAATGTAATAAAATAATTTCAATATGTTACTTTTTTTGGTTTGCAAATTCTGTAACATTTATACGTTTCATCCCTTCATTTTTTTTGTTTTTTTGTTTTTTTTTTTTTTATTTCTTAGTTATGGAATCAAACACATCAACGTCATCAAAAATATGACGCATAATAGGTATGAGATCTTAATAAATAAATCTCCAAAGAGTTCCTAAATTTACTTTCTTTGAGCATGTAAGGAATATTACTGTCGAGGAATGTGCATTTGTCGTATTTTCTTTGAACCAGAATTACGACCGACTTTCAGCACTGTATCTTCACCCTTGTAATCGACTAGATTATTTAAACAGGGAGACACTATTCTCATTTTAAAAAGTAATTATCAACAATGGCTAAGTTTTACATCCTCGTCTACCTTGCTGGACACTTGTCTGTTAATCCTTTTAACACTGAACTTTGCTTCGTACATTAAACGATGTATGATAACTAATGCCGTCATTCAATGTCAAATTTTACCTTAACTCATTTCATTGTGAATAATTCTAGACAATATAAGTATTTCTCTTAATTACTAGGTATATTGAATGTACAACAAGTTTCCGGTGCCGCAATTGAGATTCAATAGAATTTGGACCTTTACCCCTACATTTTCTTAATTGTAATGCTTCTAAATTGGATAAAAACATCGAGCGAGTGATAATTCTAAAATTAATTCAAATTACAGTAAAAGATTTTAATAATGACAATGAGAAATTATAAAATAATTTCTTTAAACAAAAATAGAGTAGTTGGAAAAGTATTATGTTATTAATATTATTGAAACATTACTGAAACTCAATAGTGGGACAAAGGAATTGTCCAATTTGAATCCTTATATTGTCAAGATAATTGATCACGTCAGAAACACCTGCTTCATAGGAAAAGTTCAATGTTTAAAAAACTATAAAACGTTGAATAAAATATTTTGACAAGACAAGGATTCATTAAAGTAAAGTATTGCTCGAACGTTCAGTAATTTCTATTGACTATTATAATTTCCTTTCCTTCTTCTTTGCACTAAAATTTCCTTAAAGTTTTCCTTCAATCACAGGGGTATCTTTAAAATCATCAACGAGTATCACAATGTACATCTCAACGCCCAAATAGTTAACGGACTGAAAATCCCTGGCTTTTATAGTTTGTAAGTAAAATTACAAACATAATTTGCATAATGCATTACTTTAATTTCTTTATAAGACAATTTTGTAGATTTTCTTTTATTATAGGTCGCGAAAAGTCTTTACAAAAAGATTAGCGACGAATTGTCTGGTAACTAAGAGGGCATCAAGTACCTCGTGTTTTGTGGCAAGATTTCATTCATATTTACAGCCTGCTGCTGCAGCATCAAACTGTCTTTCATAGCTTGCTCTTTGAAAGCGGAAAACGTCTGAATGAAGGAACTGTCCTTTTGCCAGTTGTGCAGTTGCTGCATTATCGAAGAATCCTGCTTTGCGAAATTACCGTCCTTCAAGACAAAGTTCACGTCTTGCTTTGGCATACTCAAATTGTCTGTAATTTTGTCCAAGGACTCCTTGTTGTCGATTACAATAATGTCTTTCCTGCCCTTGTTTCGTTTTATGCCCAAATGAGTCTGAGTGTGCTTGTTCAGGTGATCTTTTCGCGAGAATGCCTTTTGACAGACAGTGCAGCTGAAATTCTTGTCGCCAGAGTGAATAACGTAGTGTCTGGTTAAATGCTCGTTGCGTTTGAACGCTTTTTGACAAACGGGACATTTAAAAGGTCGCTCGTCTGAATGACCTCGCATGTGTTGATCTAAATGCTCCTTTCGTTTTAGCATTGCTCCACACTCTTTACATTGGTATTTACGTTCCTAAAAAAAAAGGTTTCTTTTAAAAAGACATTTATCATGTGTATATATATTTTTCTACGTGATAATAAATTAAACTCGTGTGTAATTATAATTTGAATATAAGTATCTTGAAATATGAAAGTTAATTATAAAATTCTCAATGCATAATGCACTTTAAATTTCATAACTTACAAAGCAAATATTTTTATTTATCAAAAAAATAAAACGTAAAAATACATAAATAATTATAGAACTCTTAAATACCTGAATATGTCCTTGAATATGTTGCTCAATTTCTGATTTTTCAGTAAATGCTAGATTGCATTCAGGGCAACAATAAAGCGTCGATCCATCAAAAGCAAGAGTTATTTTGATTTCTCCAGTTTTTGCTCGGAACTTCATCTTTTTTTCGGGTTTCGGTGATTCTGTTTGAATCTGTGGCTCTACTTTTGGAACAGGTGGCAATGTATTGTTTTCCTCTTCAGGAGTTTGTTCCATATGTACATTCAAATCGCTTGGGTTTATTGTTAACATCATATGCTCGGTATTCATGAAGTGATTACCATTGTGCAAGTTAGAATTCCTGAATACAGGCACACTGGGTATGTTCAAAATATTATTTTGAACTTGCTCTATTTTAGAATCCTCTTCAGATTTTTCTTTCTTTACTTGGTCGGTCTGCAATTTTATCAGTTGCTGCAGTGTCAATGGCAAAGTTGTAGCTTGTAACTTTTGCAAGTATTCTGCCATCGCAGCACTCTGTAATTGAACTTGTTGAGATTCCACCTACAATAAGTCGTTTGTTATAATTTCTTCTTACAATAAATATGCTACTTTTATATAACAAATATAATGCCCATTAAAGAAAAAACCAACTAAAGAAACTTACCGCTGTTGTAGTGGAATTTGTGGAACTAGTCACAGTTTCAATCTGACTTTTGGCAGATTCATCTTGCTTTAAAAGAGTAGCATCTACCTGTGATGGCACAACCACATTTGGAATGATTCTTACAGGTAGAGTGTTTGGCTGAACACTTAGTATGGCAGTGGAGTTATTTTGGCTGTAATTCGGAATGTTGATTGCTTGGAGACCCTGCTTTTCGCATAATTGCATCAGTGCATTTGCGTCAGGCCAGGTTAGTATTGTACTAGGATATTTACTCGGCGAATTCAGCTGAAAACCATATTATATATTATTTACTGTATCAAACACCGTTTTGCTTAATTGAACTTTTACAGTATACATTGTGGAAATAAAATAGTTTTTTACTTATCTTTCTGCGATTTGAAAATGTTTTCATACAAACTTTTGACATAATAAGGCAATGTTTCATTCAAGTTTGTTCAAAGTTTGGAAATAACACAAATATAAAAATTTTTTGCGATTCAATTAACAAAATTAATTTCAAAAACATTAAAAATTATTTCAACTGCAAAAACTATTTCATATTTGAAGATATAACTTAAAATTTCAATAATACAGTATTTAATTTTACTTTTGGTACATTAAATTTACATAAATTCAACCTTCAAAATTAACTCAAAATGATCAAAGTTCGTTTTTATTAATCACAATTTAAATAAATCCTGAATAAAAAAAAATAAAAATTTTACTTTCATAAAAAGAAACAAAGTTGTTAAACTAAATAGACTTTTATACCAGCAACTGCTTGGTTTGCGTTGAGGCGGTGGCGGCCGTGTAGACGGCATTCTGCGAGTTGGCCGTCTGCACGCCCTGGGCTGAGCTCGTGAAACGCAGATTGGACATCTGGCTTGCGCGGGACGTGAGCTCGGAGAACTGCGGCAGCGATACCTGCACGTTGCTCTCCTGCGAGAAATGCATGTTCCCGACGTGGTCGCGCGACAACGCCAAATCGAGCCTAACCTCAATCGCGCTCAATCGGCTTGGCTCAGGTTGTGTTCACTGTTTCACTCGCGAGGCCCGGACCGACGTATCGCATGACGCGGGGCCGAATCGCTCGCGCGGAGGCCGCCTTTCGTCGGCGATTACGTTTCCAATTGAATTCAATTGCCAAAAGTTCGGGCCTAGGAATTCCTGTACGCCGCGTTGACTCTCGAGCGTCATCCCAACATGGCGGCAACATAAATAAAGACGAGCCTAGGCGCGCGCCGCCGCGAATTTTCACGGCGATTCCGCGCGCCCAAATCCGTTGCCGACGAGCGCTGGCCTCGTTTGGTCGAACGAACGTCTCTTAATTGAAATTATCGACGGCCAAGGGAGCATTTTTTTCTCATATGTGGTACGTACGTCGAAATGCTCGCGGAATCATAATATCGTTTGACGGTTTGTTGTTGTTGTTGTTGTTGTTTACTTTCACTTCCGTGGGTTGTTTGTTGATTTGTTTACGCGACGGAAATGATGTTTTGTTTACATTGAAGGTTGAAAGATGGAGACTTCAAAGTTCGGTTATGTTATCTTTTGATTGCCGAAGAAGAGTTATTGGTACTTTAAATTCTTTTATGATTCCCGCTTTTCGTGACTGCTGGAAAGATTCATTATTTAGGATGAAGTTTAATAAAAAAGCGAGGGGTTTTGAATGTGAGGTTAAATAAAGCAGTTTTGGAGTAATGATAGTTCTGGGGATCTTTAATTTCAGAATTGTGTTTATACGTTTTTATTGATTCGAATGTTATTACTTTTTCTTCATCATTAGTTAATAATAAAAAGTTCAATTTTTTTCATTGGGTATATTTTAATGATAATTTAATTTCGGACAATTTTTTTCGTTTTAATAATTGTGATTGTGACATGTGTCTGTAACATGAAATATAATATTTTTATTTATTTTCCTTTTTTCCACTACGATATTTTTTTATTTATTTATTTGAATTATAAAAACGATAAACATTCAATTAACTCATAAACATTTACAGGCATTTTAATTAATTAATTGTCAACTTATGAATTAAAGTGGGCTAAATTTAAGCATTTATTAAGAGTATGAAAAATTTGATTTGTGTTAATGTAAGGTTTAGTGAATTGCAATTTATATTATGTTGCAGTCAACACAACAACTCTTAAATATTCATTAAGATACACTGATTTGAAATTGTTTTTTTAAGGTAGCAGTCCGTCGATCAATTAAAACATTATAAACGTTGTAAATCGTACTTTCAAGTATACAATTTTTATTATCCAAAAAAAAAAACTTTATTATTATAAAAAAGGAAAATAATAAACATTTAAACGTAAACAAAGCATACTTGCATTATTAAACTGTAATTATTGCAACTTTTACCTTGTCATGAAAAACATAATTTTTTCTTCATTATTACTTAGAGCAATCATCGAACAAGCTTTTTCATTTCCTTGTATCTTTTATACAGCTATTAAAAATGTAATAAGGAACTGTTCATTTTGTTTTTTTTTTCTTTCTTTTTTTGGGCTCAAGATATAAAAAATTAATAATCACACAAATAATCCTTCTTACATATTCATAAAATATTGTTCAAACGAATAAAAATAAAATCATTGCAGTAATGAGTAATCAATTATATTTACACCTTTAATAATAATAAAGTTTCCATTGATTTACATTCACAATTTGAAAGTCCAAGACAATAATTTAAATAGCCATTAAGTGAACTAAAACTTCTTTCGTCCATTTTTTCTTTCCCCTTATCATGTCTTCGACTTTATTTTCATCACTAAAAGCTTCTATGACTAATCAATTAAGAGCACTATCCAAATCGACTTTACAAAAAAATACATCTAATGAATGTGAAATGGTAAGATCCATGATTCACTATCCGAATGACGAAAATAATAATAGTAATGGAATATAATAAAACAAAAAAACATTATTTTTCTTGTAGGGCAACGTGCAATATGAAAAAACCCCATTTGACACCAAATAAACGAGGAACCCGAATCCTTAGTGATGACTTCACGGCTGATAGAAACCTCTGTTCCGACTACTATTATCTGTCAACAAGTCATCGTTCAATCCCAAATATCAGTATCAATGGAAAGTTACAAATAGCTTCCAAGAAGAAACCTGAGACATTTGTGATCAGAAAACCAGTAAAGGAATGTTATTGCTACCCAGAATTCGGCAAAATACAAAACGACCCAAGAAAAATTCATCAAATACAAACTTTTACTTGCAACGTCTGCAAAAGTAGTCACTGTAGTCCTCAAAAAGTGAAATACTTGGAAAATAAAAGTGATTTGTCTACTTCATCGTCAACTGAAACACTCAAAAAGCTTCAGAACATTACTTATTCTCCAAGATCGAAATTTCTTCGCAGAAAATTATCGCAATTTAGGTATGATCTCAATAAAACTGAATCTGATGATTCTTTAACCAATGTCATAACAATTTCGAAAAATACTGCATTCAAACCAAAGTCCAAAAGAGATACTTCAAGAAGTGTTACCAACCTGATGAAACAATGTTCCATGACTTCCACAAAGTATTCTCCAATATCCAGATATGCTAGTTCAAAAACTACTCTTGGCCAGACTTCTAGTAAATCTTCAATGAAAAAGAAAACTATTTCTTCAAAGAAAACCAGCAACGTGGCTTGTTCCATCTGCAGGAAGTTCAGTTGTTTTGGATCATGTCGCCTGAAATACCGGAAACCCATAACTCCAAGAAAAACGTCCTGCCTTGAAGCTAATACTAATTCTAGAAATTGTCTTTTCAACGGTGAAAGCATCGATAGTATACAAAATCTGCGCACTTTTCGCGATCAAAATTATTTCGAGACACACGGTTCCAAAGTGTCTTTGAACTCTTCAGAAAGTGGTAGTTTGGAGCAATATCTCCTAAATGAAAGATTGTTTCCACAGCCTGCGGGAAAGGTGCATCGACATGACGTCGTGGTGACGATGCCACCTTGCGTAACAAAGCAAGGAAAATGGGTTCACTATTTTCCAAAATACATTATCGATCAAGAGAAACCTCAGAGATATATGACAACAACGAGGAAGTGCCATAACTGTCCGCTGACTGGCCACGCCATTGACATTGGCGTGTTCAAAAGCAAACCTCCGCCTAACAGTTTAGCGCTGCGTTTTCAGAAAACCGTGCCATGAGACATTGCACGGATAATTACCGATTGGTACTCCAAACTAACGCATCGATGTATACCAAGCGTGCAATAAGATAATCTATTTGTTAAATTTTTTACGAATAATTTTTTATCAGTAATATAATATCATCTCGTTTTTATACTTCCTTGCCATTTTTTTATTTCTTTTTTTTCTCAATGCAGACCTCCGATCGACTTTTCCTTTTGATCAACGGCTGATGGCCATGGCATTGTAATACTTTAAAGTGGGTTAACGATTAAGGTCCGAAAGGCAATAGCAACGACTTTGAGTTCGTTTGGCGTTAACGACTCGAGTCTTTTCGCTTTAGATCATAACTGAAAATCACATAGATCTTAATTCGTATCTACATACGTAATCCAATGATCTGACTGTAACGATGAAACCACCTGCACTGTTATTGTTAATTTCTTTATTCCGTCCTTCACTTTTACCTTTGCGATTAGTTGCATGAATCTTTCATAAGGCAATCGGTTAGCGTGCGACTCGACATGCTTTTTCGAGTCGTTTTCCTCGACGCACGTGCATTCCGAAAAATGCCGGCTTTTTGTCTAGCGCTCTACGTCAGTCTTGCGTCGGTGGCTTCTTTTTGCGCATTGAATCATATACAATTAACTTTTGGAATTCTATTATCTATGGTGCCCAAATTATTGATGATGCGTTTGAATAATTGATATTGTCATTAGTTTAAGAAATCATTGTTACTTCGATTTGTAATGTGACTAAAAAAGTTATAACTCATTGCTGAAAAATTGACTTCATCCCGAAGGTCAGTTAACTTCTGTCAAGTTGTCTGTTGAATTACCATAATGTATTCATTATATATATGTTCAACAAATCTTTGTTACTCACATTCGATTTCAACTTAAAAGGTATTAAAGGTGTCTTTCAATTAGTAATTTACTAATCATAAATTACGTTTTCTGCAAAACGACACTTTAATTGTGTGTATGCAAGTCATTGGTTTGCCGCAATACCGACTGTTTGCGTATAAACAACGGCACGTTTTTTCCTTAACTTTTCATTTGTCACTTCGAAATAATTTTGTTTCTTAAACGACACGCGGAATTTGTGCCGTTCATTGGTGCTTGATGCAACTTTTAATTAAAAGATGCGATTCCATAATAAATGACCGGTAATGAAGATGCACTCGCACAATTAGCGTAAGCCGAGAAATAATTGTCGAATAAAAAACGAAAGGAACGGAGCAATTGAATATGAAATGTGTTTGCATTTACAACGATGATTCGTGCTTCGTATTTTAGCAAGAATGAATAACATAATTCTATTACAAATTTCTAGTCATCATCTTTGAAATATCAGTTTTCAGTAATTGTGGTAACAACATTTTTCTATGTGTAACTTTTCTTTGCACAGTAGATTATCTTTCTGTGACTTATGGTGGTCACAAATACAGTCAATTTCGTTCCAAAATAGAAATTTGTAAGTAATTGTAAAAAAAGTAATTGTAAAAAAAAATTGCACTCAAATCTCAGTATATCAACGACGCAGACCAGAAACGCTGTTTCAGGCTGTTCATTAATGATAATTTTATAACCGCGCGAAGTGGAACGATACAAAAACCACGGCGCGCAACATAATACGAGGTATGAAACGTCGCGTTCTGAATAATTAGCGCTGCCTGAGATATGCAATTTCGAACAAACGACCAGAGTCCGAGCCTTTTTTCGAACGATCTTGTTGAATTGTAGTCGAATGTTCGTGGCAAGGAAACACTTTTTCTTTTCTTTTTCCTTCTCTTATCCTTCTGCTTAAGGTGTTCCAACAATTGGCGGGTTCGTTTGCGGAATGACCGTGGACTTTATGTCAACCGAAGTACCAAACTGACCCTTCTGCGCCTTTCGCTTTTACGAGCCGCTCCGTCGTGGCAACGGCCACTAACAAGTGATGACATTTCGTTCGCGCATAAACAGTCGGCCGTTTTTTTTCTTCGCATCCGTTTAATCATTTCGATCGCACCTCAGCAAAAAGTGTCGCGCGCATCATAGTCTGAGACAGAGCTGCTAACATTCCGTTTTTTTTTTTTTTTTTTTTTTCTATAAAGTACTAATTGATGTTCAAGTATTCTTGTTTGTATAAGTAAAAAAAAAAAAAAAAATTACTGTGCAATTGAGTATTTTATGGTGTGATTTCAAATAAAAATCATTGATTAAAGTTCGTACAATAGGGCAAAATGCAAAACGTTGATTGTATATTAGTTTATTTGTATGTTAGATTTAATATTACATTGTAAAAAACATTGTTTATGTTATTTTGATAATTTGAAGTAGTTTATAATTTAATATATTTTGTATACTGTTAAGCGAAATGGTATTATTATAATTGCTCGACATTTTTCTTTCACGAATTGGAAATATCAGTTGCATCATCGTGTGCATATCAGAGATGCGATTTGTCACTGTTCGAATTTATGGGTACTTTTTTCACGGCGGCTCGATAAAGTCATTTTGTAACAAAAAATGTCTAGCGCGACTATTTTCGCAATCTCAAGGAAAAAATATTCGATTTATAGTTAGTGATTAATTGTCCGAGAAAAGCTTGGACAGCGCATTTGCAATGTGATGTACAAAAAGTTACTTTCTACGAAGAGATTTGTTTAATTTTTAAATCGCACTGTTATTAAACATTGATCGTTGTTTTATGGTTTCATGTGGTAATGACGTTTTTAATCGTGGATTAATATGTACGAAGAAGACAGAGTTAATCAATTAAAACTGAGAATGTGTAAGACGACAAAAAGAATGATTGTATTTTATCATGGAAAAAGTGGGTGCATTCCACTCAGCGAATCCGAACGTAGTTTGGAGCAGTCATTTTTTGTCACGTGCAATTAAATCGGCTGTAATGAATGAGTTTATAATAAAGCTGCACAATGATATTTCACTGATTATTTCTGCTTATGTATGTATAAAACTGACCTAGTTTTAGATATTTTTTACCCACAAGCGTAAAGCGACGTGATTTTTTAATAAGATGGATTTGTTATGACGATTGTTTTTTTTTTTTTTTTTTTTTAATAATTTTTCATACCTTGTTTGAATAAAGGAATAAAATAAAAATGTGTAATAAATGTGAGATTAAAAGCTCACTAATTGCAATTATGCAAAAGTATTTTCAATTTGTATTGCCTTGATAATATCTTATAAACACTTTAATAACTTCATTCACGCAGCTGTGACGCGGTCTCAAAATTTTCTTGGAAAAATATGCAAACGACTTGATGAATAAACTTTTGATTACTTCTGCATGAGAGCATGAATCACAAATTTATGCATAATGAAAATAGAATTTTTGATTGTAATGATGTTTCCGGATGAAATGAGGAAATTAGCATATATTTTAATTGAAAAATATATGCTACAATACATGTTCAACAAATTGAAAAAAATTGGTGACAATTTATGTACTAACATTGTTTGAAATAACATCACGTTAAAGTTAAAATAAATTGCATGTATTTATTCAACTTGGAATTTTGCGAATGTTTAAAATACGAAATTCATAATGACGTTGAAATTTATTTTTGATAGATTCATTTTTTACGATTCCAAAAATTTAATGTATTAGCACAAATTAAAATTGTAATCTCGTTAGAAAAGAATATTGAGGGCAAATAACAATGCATTAAAATAATAAAGAATTTGGACAATTACTAATACACAATCACTTGGTGAAATTAGTAACAAAGGATAATGCAATAATCGTTTCATGAATATTAATGAATCAAGATGATTTCAATAATCGACTCTGGTTAAAATTAATATCGATGTAATGATGGAATAATTTTTCATTGTTTAATAATTATGCATAATTGGATAATTGTTAAAACAAATGTTCCCACAATAGTGAAAAAGAAATTGGAGAACAATAATGAATTTTCAAAATAGCTCATAATTATATAGCAAATTTTGAACATTACTTAAAGCAAATGAGATAAACGTTACCTTTTATTTCGAAAAAAAAAATTACCGAATACTTTGTTGAAAACGTTTACCGACATTTTCAAAATTAGCGAATGATTGCTTAGAAAATTTAACCACTCAATATTTTTAAAGAATTTTACCAGAAATGAAAAAACGATCATGAATAATTATCATTCTCCATATAATTAATTGACTAAATTAATTAATATTGTAAATAAATTGAAACAAAAGTATTCATTATTTAAATTGTTAGAATTGTTAGAATGTGAAATAACTCACTTTATCAAGGAATCGAATGTTACGTAACAGTGACATCAAAGGTGACTCACAAATTACTCATAAATGAGTAATATGAGAGAAAGCAACATAAATATTTACGCCTAAGTCACATGTAAACGTAATTTTTAAGACTAAAATGTCACTAAAATTGTCACTGAAACGATACTATGTGATTAAAAAATATTTTTAAGGTCATATATAACACAGGGTACATAGCCATTCATTGTGATAAATAAATAAATATCTAAAATAAATTGTTCGAAAAACGTCAAAAACTTTTTGTTTTCATCGACTCAAAATAAAATTCCTTTACTCTTTTCTAACTTTCTCTGATACAATTTTCCCACTTTCCCAGGTTCTTCGAATTCGTGTAGCCTCTGGTACAAGCTATTGTTAAATTTTAATTATTAAATTGCCAATGCTTAAAAAATATTAATATAAACAAATATAAATCGGAGTTGTCTTAACGTTGTTCCCTCATAGCATGTTTGCTCGAAATAATAATAAAACAAAACTTAATAAAATTCAATGTCAATAAAATTGTTCTCCATTGAATCGCCGGTCATCAATGAAATAGGCTAATACTTGATCGGGCGAGTTGGTTCTTCGGATTAAACAAAAAGATTCGGGTTGGTATTTGTTGTAATAATTCTTGAATAAATAATCGAAACGTAGGCGGTGGGGACGGTGCGTTTAAATAGAGTGGATGATTGACCGTGTGTTCCAGTCCACCTTCTGCAATCTTTGGTCACTAGCAACGGTTTTGCACACCACCATCGGCTTTTGACCAATGATCGTCTCCTTGTGAGTGTCGTTTCACAAAAACAGTGCTCGTCATGAAATCAGTGATAGGAATTGTTCTTTTACTGGCCGTCACTTCGGTGATGGCTGCAGACGTCCGTAAGTATCGGCAAACGCTCGTATTTTGTTGCAAAAACCGGTAACATAAATCGGCTTATTATCGTTTCAAATTAAGAAATATAGTGAACCAAGTGGCAAAGATTTATTGACTAAACAATGAAGGAACAATCTGCATCTTCCCATTGAAAAAAAGTTTTCTGGCCAAGCTCAGAACTGACACTTGAATTTGATTTTCTGTATTTATATAAAATTATTTCTTTTTGTATTTTCTTTTTCTGTGACATGAAAATAATCTTTTTGAAAAGATTGCTTAGACATGTATGGTAGAAAATTTGTTAACAGCAAGCAACTTGGATTTTGTTGAAATTTTGATGTTTTCTAAATTGAATATACTCTTAAAAAATAAAAACTTAAAAAAAACTTTTTTAGTGAAAAGTAATAAATATTTGTGTCGAAACAGTAAGCAGAAAATCTGTTTGGAGCAAAAAGGATCCGTGCACCGTAAATTATCTTTTTTACTATTGAAACGAATGCTTGATGTTAATTCGTGTTTTCACTCCGAACTTTTTATTGTTAAACAAAAAAATGGTACACCGAAAATGAGAAAACTTGCATCTTCAACTGAAATTGACTTTCAAATTTTATTATGCTCCCTCGCATAATGTGCCTCGTTATGCAAAACGGACTGTGCAAAAACGTGCATGAAATTCATCAAGTCCGGCGACTCGGTTGCGCAATTTCTAATTGATCTTCTAAATTAGTACAGAAAATTCAGCAATCTAGCGATAATAAAAGAGAAAGTCAATCTCAACGATCGATTCCGAGCTTTGCTTCAGTAGTTTGGTTTCACTCGTTCGAGCAATCGTCGCTCGTTGTGCAATTTAACAAACAAGCTTGTTAAACAATAAAATCTTTCCTCACTTTTTCCTCGTTGCAGCTAAGGGTTTCAAGTCCTGCCACAAGTCGGACCCGCTGTTCTTTCGGTGCCTCGACGGCGCCGTCGAAAATGCCATCGTACAACTGGGCCCTGGTATGTCTTGTTTTTATAATGCATTTTACATTTTCAACGAACAAAAATTGAACAACAAAATAGTGCAAGAAGAAAGTTTAACAAAATTTAATTATTACTGTATTGTGTTTTTTCATTACGTTATCTTGTTTGTTTTGTTAACTTTATATTGTATTTGATTTTTTTATTGATTGAAGTAATTAATGTTGTAAATCATGTAAAAGTACATTCAAACTGTAAAAGTTAAGAAATGAAACTGTTTCTCTTTGAAAAGTAACAATTTCATTGTCTAATGTTTACATTTTGATTGTGGTTTCACAGAATTTGTAATGTCATTTTATGATATTAGAGAAGCAATTGATACAAATTATTAATTTGTATGAATTAATTTTTAGTTAATAATTATTACTATATATATTATTATATCAGAATTCGATAATTGATGATTTGATATTAAAATCAAATATCTAGATGATAATCTCGACGTCTTGCGTGGTTGGTAACGATGCGCGCACGTCACTTTCTACTATGTAGTTATTTCAAAGAACTATCTAGATGATTGAAACGTCGAGTATTTACGGATATGTGTTTGTTGTTGCGTGAATGAAGCGTTTGTTTCTGAACGTGATTATTTTTTATGCCATTTTCGTTTAGTAATGCACTGTAAAAACCAGTCCCTGTCCAGTTGAGACACCTTTTTATGTTTCAAAGATCAAAACAAGAGACTCGTTTTTGTAATGTAGAAATGGGAAATTTTGAGATTAATTTTTTAAAAAATTCAAAGATGCACGTTATACAAAAGATTATATTATTAAGACACTAACTATTCTCTTCAAAAATAAAAAGATCTGTTTATTCAAATAAAATTCATATCTTTTCCTTATGAAAAAAAATTCTAATGCTCAGTAATTTAATTAGCGTTGAAATGAACTCATCTACACATAATAGATTGGCATAAGAAAATAATAGCTCCAATTTCTTTCATAAAAAAAAACGTTTTTGCCTAACATATTGAAGTGTAAATATAAATAAATAAAACTACAAAAAAGAGAGGGAGGAAAATCATTAAAGATGCAATTTCAAGAGAATTGACTTTTTTACGATTTTCAAACCCTGCCATTTAATCTAACAACATGTTCAATCAGAAGTGCTACCTTGCCTAAATTCAAAAATTACCTTTGTCTAATTTCCGAATGACATATCGAAAATGAAAATTTGAAAATCAAAATAAACGCCAGGAACAAGCAATTGCGCTGAAGTATTAAAGAAATGTCTGGAAGAAGTGTTAAAAAAAACCGATAGAATCACGCGTGAGGGGAAAAAAACGCTTTTATATTAATAACAATTACAGGGAATTATGTCA
This sequence comes from Aradophagus sp. ZL-2020, assembly GCA_022817685.1. Taxonomy (NCBI): domain Eukaryota; kingdom Metazoa; phylum Arthropoda; class Insecta; order Hymenoptera; family Scelionidae; genus Aradophagus; species Aradophagus sp. ZL-2020. The sequence goes on along the minus strand of JABFOV010001851.1, from coordinate 3,877 downwards.
ATGCTCGAATAAATTACTATCAATCAAACTTACGGTAGGCAAAGTGAATTGAATGGACACGTTGTTTTTGTAATCTGAATTGTGCATTTGATAATAATGATAACCATATTAATAATAATAATAATAATCATCATAATCATGATTATAACAATAATAATAATGATAATAATAATAACGTGGCGAATGTGTTGGATCGCTTTGCGGCCGCGAATGGGGAATTACAAAACCGCGCGCGTGACTTAATAAGTTTCATAATTTTATAATTAACGATTTTCATTGGTCTCGATAAGCAACTGGACGGCGCGCGCTCGTCTATGATTATTCAGCGCTGGCGTTGGGTTCGCGCGGCCGTCGGCTCGGCAATTTCACCGGCTCCGATGTGCCGTAATCAATGAAACGCATTTCCTCGAAAGAGGGCCGCGGGTACGCGCGCGTTTCCAGGTCTCCGCGCGCGTCTGGAAATAATTGCAGGACGTTCTCCTTGACTCGAGGAGAACGCCCTTTCGCTCGCGGTGGCCAATAGAAATTCGAACTCTCCGCTTGTTTTTTTTCTTCCTTTCTTTCTTTCCTTTCGGCCTGTTGACACGACGTTTTATCGCTAGTCCCGCGCTTGCGAGATCGCCAATTTCTTTCGAGTACAATTAAACAATTTCGGCGAATAAACTGCGATAGTTGGCCGATCGCAGGAATATGGGGCTGAGGGTGATTGTGAAACGCGCCGTCGGCCGACGCGGTGAATGACGGTAGTAAAACTAAAAAGCCAAAAAGAAGAAGATAGAAAACTGTCAGTGAACACGTTTGTCACTGTTAATTTACGAATGTAACGAATTCGCAAACTGGTTTCTCGTATTGCGCGCCGCAATTCCATATAGAATGATAAAAATACATCATTTCACTTAAGAACGTAACATTCTTGAATATTTGGTTCGAACTGAAAAGCAACGATGCTTTGGATTCCAGTCGTTTCGATGCGCGGTTCGACTTTATGTTTTCCGCTGTGCAATTTTGGTTTCGAGAATTCTAAATTTGAATATTAAATCTGACGTTTGGAAAGATGTATATTATTAAATCTGACGTTTGGAAAGATGTATATTAATTTAGTAAATTCACACTCGATGTAGAGAATAAACTGAAATGTAAATGGAAATCAGAACGAAGACAGTTTCACGTTTTGGTTTAGACGTACCTATCTTCTTTCAATAAAATTTCATCGGTGGTTTTTCCGATTTCATTTTGCAAACATGAAAAATTGTACCCTACCTTTTTTTTTTTATAAAACATGCTGCTTTTTGCAGGATTGCGTAGTATGAAAATCGTACCTTTGGAGCCGCTGGCAGTGGACAGTATTTCGATTGGCGCAGCTCAGGGGGCAGTCACCTTGAAACAAGAGTACAGAAATATTAAAATACATGGGTTGACTAAAGGATTGAAGGTATCAAATCATAAGTAAGTATCCATTGCTTTAATGCAATCGAATTGTTATAAATTATAAAACAAACATTATCCGTTCATTTTTTTGTCATCTTGTGAGGCTTCAAAGTTTAATTTCATTGGAACATGGGATTAAACTTGTGAAATGAAAGGAAAAATAAAAATGAAAACGTATGTATTAAATTATGTTACAATTATGCTTTTGCAGAATTGACTGGGATAAATTAATTTTATATTCCGACGCTTATAACCCTCAAGTTGATTTTGTGGCCAATTATAAACTTCATGGAAAAGTGTTGCTACTACCAATCACGGGAGCTGGCAAATCAAATATTAGTATGGGTGAGTGTTTCATGTCAATATTTACTATTGAGCATTAAAAAAATTTTTAAATTACAAAAATAATAAAATAATTTAAATTAAATATGAATAAAAGTAATATTTTTTAATTTTTTACCATAGTGTATTATTATCCTGTACTATTACTAGTAATTGAAAAATTGAAAATTTCTTATATAGTATGGGAAATTTTGTTCGACGTGTAATAATAATATTGTTTTTTTCAACAGTTGACTTGAAAACCAAAAACACGCTTTATTGTGATACAGTGGAAAAAGACGGCGAACTTTACTTGAAACCATTGAAATACGAAATCAAGTTCATCCCAGGCAAGGTTTTGATACGATTCGATAACCTGTTCAACGGAGACACTGTTTTAGGTAACTTTTTTAGAATCTAAATTTCAACTACAGGAAAAATGTTATTTGAAATTCGCAGACAATTTAAATGAGATTTAAATGAGAAAATAAGTAGAAAAAATTCACATGATGTGACATAATGTCATTGTAAAAGCAAAATATTCAAAATTGATTGCTGAACGTTAAGACAATATTATGTCTAATTAAAAATCAAAGTTTTAGATTGAATAACGAACGTTTATAAATAAATATCGATCAGTTTAGGTCAGCATTCTTTATTACAATATATTCAAAAATATATTCAATATTTATAATGAAAAATGTTCTGAAAATATAATTTTTGCAGGCGAACAGATGAACCGATTTATCAACGAAAATTCGGACCTCCTGTTTAAAGAACTTCAAGGACCTTACGAGGAAAGCTTTGGATTAGTTTTTCGGCAATTGGCAGACAGCATTTTCTCTCGCGTACCAATCAATAAATTATTTCCAGACTGATTCCTTTGCACAAGCTATGTTTTATGTTATGCTTAATATTATTTGTACAGTTAATTATTTTGACAAGAATGTTAAGAAATAAAACCTCGTTAAGATAAAAGAGCGCATTTCTTCAACCATTATTCCAACTGATTTTTTTAATTCGAATAATACGACAGTATTTTTCTCAGTGTATTTACAAGATTATTTTTATAGATAAATAATAGTATTTTTGATTATTTCACGCAGAAAAGTCAGCCAAAACCAACGAAAATTATTACCAACTACAATTAAAAGTAAAAATGTAGGATTTATAATGTATAACATTCAATGAGAATATATTTAAATTTATTTAATCCAATATATCATACATTTTTTTCTCAATTTGTATAATTCTTTTATAATAATTCACCGAATTAAAAATATATTGTAGAAGATCAATTATTAAAAATCTGGAATAAATCAAATGTCCTTTTTTCGTCCAGAATCTAATACATTGCTTGCATAAATTTACGGATTAAAGTGATAAAAGAATAACTTTTATTTATTACCTGATGAAAATGAAGATTTAATTGTGTATATAACAATGAAAAACAATGTAAACTTGAGAAGAAAATTATGTTTATTACCGAAACGAAGGTACTTAAGGTGATTTTGAAACACCTCGCAGCGTCTACAAAAGATCCTCTTTGCGATTGGAATATTATGAACTTTATATCATATCTTAAGGTCTTGTCTTTGTAGATTGTCCGAAACATATATACTGCATTACTTATCATGTTACTTTCTACTGCCATATATTCAGCCGTGTAAGTTATGAAAAACAATGTATTGGCATCCTGAATTAGGTGAATCGTGTATATGATGATTATGTAAATATTATAACTCGTCTATTTTGGAAAAAAATATAACTATGTATCAGTATCCAGATGATTTTGATTTTAAATTTACGTTAAGTTGTTAGCAAGCCATTTTTTTCCGTTCACTATTTCGAATAGTAATGGATAAAATTAATTTTTAAACTTATACATCGAGAAAACGATATCGTACAGTATGGATTGTACAATTTCCAGCATGCTGATTGGTCGAAATAAAGCAATCTAGCAATGTCATTGGCTGAAAGTAGTTACGATATGATATCGTAAACAGTTTACTACACTGAGAGAAATAGACTGTTAGACAAACAGTACTTACTGTTATGCTAAGAATCTTGACTGTACAGTCTGACTGTTGAAAATAGACTGTTACAGTAACAGTCTAGACTGTGCATT
>JABFOV010001850.1:0-22688 GCA_022817685.1 Aradophagus sp. ZL-2020 | reverse complement strand
TACATGACCCGTAAATGACCTCTACATTATTTTTAATGTAATGCGAACATTACGTTAACAATGACAGCATGTTAAAATCAAAAGTAACAAAACTTTAAATCAACGTTAAATCAACGTCACGTGACCGTTTACAAGTATATTGTCAAATGAACGTTGATACAACGTTCAAATTAGGTTAGTGTTCCCCAAAGGAAAGTAAATCCATATTTTATAATGTTGATATCGTTTATGAACAACGAAGATCGGTTATGGCGACAAAAACGGCGTGGCGAAAAATTTAGGTTAAAACAATGACGGCAAACGTTCGATTATTAAGCCGGAGAAGATTTCGCGCTTTACATCTCGGTGATTGGATCAAAAAATTTGTTACCCTCTTTTTCAGAGACCGTCAATTATTGCCGCAATTTTTCTCAGACGCTCGTAAAATTTTTTTTCCCACCGGGGAATTTTAAATTACGCATTAGAATAAATATGCGTGTCCCGCATAGCCACACACCAGGCGCACCAAGATGATTATCATATATTGTAATTGGATACTCGTACGCGAAATGGGAATCGCACCTCGATCCATTTGAAACAATAAATCGCCATATGCGAACATTTTTATGACCGAAGTAAAATTTACAATTGATAATGCGTCAATCAACTTTTACCTACTTTTATATTCGTCTTTATTCATTTACTAAATAATTTTTTATGTACGATCATTTCTGCAATTTTATGTTTCTTTATTTCGCTTTTATTTATCAGAGTATATATTACTATAATACTTGAATATTGTAAAATAATATTTTATATAATTATATATTATTTATAAATAAAATTATACTAATATAATTTGTATTAAAAAAATTATTGTATTTGCATTTGTTAACAATTGCAAAATTACGATATTCAATTTCCTTTCTTCAATTGCAAAAGATTCGGAATTAAAAGATTGGCCAAGATGCATTTATTCGCAAACGATTTGCAGTTGCGAATTTCGAAAATTCGGTCATCCACTTGGAAACAAGCGCCGATTTAACGTCATTTTTATCGGATCGTTGTACGAAATATTCAATCAATTGTTAAGTCCTTAGCAAAGATGTATTCTTCAACAAAAGGCAAGGAAGTAGGTCAGTGAGAACTTTGTAGGAAAATGAGAAGTCTTTAGACTGTATCGCCAGTCTTATGAAGATATTCCGAGAGTCAACAAGTGTTCCGGCATTCTATATGACTCTCAAATCATAAAATTTTAGAGTTAATTATGACAAAAATATTGTAGAAGTTTTTAGTCCAATTTTAAATGTAATTTTCCAGTTTTATCGCCCGGTAACACGTTGACGAGAAAAATTTGCAACGAAGAGCAGACATGGCTTTTTTATTCAAGGTATTTATTTAAAACAAACCTCTTCCTTCGCAAACATTAACCTTAATTTTCCTTTTTCTTTTTTTTCTCCAACAATTTCACGTATGTAATTAACAATCGTATCATTTTTTTTATCACGTCTTTAACAGCAAACAATATTTGCAAACATTAAAAAAAAACTCTTAGAACATATTCTCAAGTGAGGATTGAAACAAAGTAAATTGTAAAATCGGTCATTTTACACGTATTTTTATAAATAAATTGTGAAATCTTATCAAAAACATCATCAACAATTTTTTGCAACTATGGATATACTTTGTTAAGATTTCTTTAAAATTTTTCAAAAACAAAGAAAACAATAATTGTTTTTAAAACAATAATTTCACTAGAAAAATTATTCTTACTTTACAATCATTTATTCTTACAACAAGAGGATGTGCACTGTACGAAAAAAATTGTTTTTCACATCTTAACCATATAACTATTAAAAAAAACAAACAAACAAAAAAAAAAAAAAAGAAATACAAAAAGAAAAAATGGAATTTTAAAAGTGTAGGTCATTATCCGATATTTAACAAGGGATTTTCGTGTTTGTATTAGATTCATCAATCATAATGTGACTCATGTTACACGTCGCGATGATATCATTATATTTATATCCATCACTTGTCACTGTCATATACTATAATAAACTTTGAATCGTCACGCACAAATATCTTTTGATTTGGATGAATAAACGTAATGCCACGGAGTATAATTAAAGGATCTAGATTGGATTCAACAGTTGAATGCATCTAGTTTGTGGAGCGAAAAAAGTTCGCGAGTCTAACTGCAAATTCAGAAGTATTGAAAAAAAAGAAACAAAAAACCAACAAACAAAGCAAGTCTGTCATATTTTTAACAGTAACTGCATTTTTCAAACTTTCTACGGACAAGTCTATCACATTTTTAAAAATAAATGCACTTTTTTTCAATTTACCGCGCAAATGATTTTGTATATCAGTAAACTAACGAATCGCAACGTTAATGCATTTATTTAATCAACAATGTCAAAACTCACTAGTTTATCAAATGTGTCATGAATTGAAAGTAGAATAGAAAGTGATAATATGCATGCATTCGGCGCGATGTTAAAAAGTGACAACTTTCGTTTTAATTTTAGGCAGGAGAAATTAGTTAAATGTTTATATAAAACTTCGTCTAACTATTTAAGCATTTCATTTTATATATACACACTCGACGCGCCGTCACTTTCTACATCGGGGACACGGAAAAATGTCAAATGAAATTGTCGCGTAACGTGAAAATTCTGACTTTGTTATTGGTTCGCTCGTGCCGTGTTTGAAAAAATGCACTTCGCCGTGCCTTTGAAATTTATTGCATTGTTAATAATTTGTGTACCCGAGACGCGAAGTGAAATGAAGAATATCGGTTCGCAAATGTCTCTGAAAATGCCAGCCAACGTAGAAAGTTAAGTAGCCTCGTTTGAGGTATTTTTTGTTAAATTTTACTTTCATTCGACATTAGCATAGAAACACGAGATTTACGGCTTGTTGACATTTCGTCGCGTGGTCTTCGAAAGTAATATTAAACCGATGATGGTTTATAAACCAAACGATTTTAATAATAAAAGCATTTTTTATTCAATATTATATTGCTCTATTTTTATAGTTATTAAGCATTAATCATAAAGTATATACTCATGATATTTACTATCAATAATAATTATTTCACACATTCAAAAAAAAAAGAAACTTTAGTTCCTGGTTGATAAAAAAACTGGCGAGCAAAAAAAAGTGACAAAAAAAGAATCTTATCGATCACTCGAGACATGCTTGTGAAATCATTTCCACGTGTTTAAAGCGCTTAACTTTCAGGTCATTTTGTTAACCGCCGTCATAAAATGCTGCTCTTCGTCGGAACTGCCGAAACCAAGTTACGCAAGGACGTTTCTCAAAGTTTCAAGAAGCCTTCCCGGAACTACCGAGGAAATGAAAATCCGCACGGCCGAGGGCAGTTTGGCAACGTTGATTGTAAAAAAGCGTAACAAAACCAACACGGAGAGCAATCAGGAAAACCCCAACGTGTCCTTCGTACCTTTGTCGGTCGACAGATTTTCTTTTCCCGACGAAAATTTCCAATCCCACGATCACGAACAGGTCAATCCACTGCGTTCCGGCGCTAGTGAGAAAAGCAGTACTTTCCGAGAGGTGAAATTGAGTTCGGACTCGAACAGTCCGACGGTCGGTTCGAAAACGAGATTCGGCAAAAGTTTGACTTTTGATGACGCGATCGTCAACAAGAACAGGCAATACGCCGTGTTGCCCCATCAGCCGATTCTGAGAACGAATATCGGGGCCAACAGGATGATCAATCGTGGGGGGAAACATCTTCCGGACGAAGTGACCGTTCAATCTGAAATCGACGTGAAATCCGGAGGCCGGCAATCGACGATAGTTATAGACAAGGATGGGATTCCGGTGGTTTATGGTAGAAGAGTACCGGATGATCCAATAGACCAGTTCCAAACCTGGAGGAATGCGAGAGTGATCAATAATCGATTGGTAACCGATGGTACCAACGAAAACAAGCCTATCTTTCCTTCTTTTTCCACGGACGACACGAAATTCGGCAAGCGCAGTGATGTAGTAAATGTGAGGTAATGATAATCATTTAATTAAGTCAATTTAGCAATGGTTAATGCTGTATGAAAATATAATAAAAAAAACTATGATTGGTAGAAGCGATACGAAGGATTGATACATGTCATCACGCGTTGGTAGAAATATTCAGTTATAAACTATGTAAAATCAAGCTCAAGTTGATCAATATATATTGACAGAACCAAATAGTAAAAGTAATAATGTACGGAATTTACCGTGCAGGCAATAAATTTTACTATTTGTTTTACATACTTAATTGGCTTTAAGTTACTAACATAATTGATGAACCTACCTATTATAACATAAACAAGTGTCTCATTCTGAGACTCAAAAAATGCCAGAACATTGTTCGTACCTTAGACATGAGAAGTGTTTTACAATAAAACACTTGTTTTTCTGATTTAACAAAAATAAAAGTTAGATTCTATAGGTCTCATGATTTTATTATGTACAAATAATTGCTTACTCCTTGAATTTCTTATCTTCTTCTTCTTTAATAATATCTTATTTTAATTACAGTTGACGCTGCTAGTTGTAAACAAGTCAGGCCTGAAATTGGTCTACAAATCAAAACTTTCTACATATCAAAATATCCCACACTCGACTAATATCTTCTCGTATCTGTATCAAAGTAACTCTGTTTCTTAATAAATAATAACTTTACTTTAACATATTAATATATTTTTTTCGTCATTTCTTCCTTCTTTTCTGTTTTGGCACAATGCATGTACCTTTTTAGAACCTTAAACTTTTTTTTATTTAAACTAATGTTTAAGAAAATATTATGTAGAAAACTTGATTCAATATAACATCAGATTCAATTTAACATCAGATTATAATATAACATCAAAAAGCTAACGTTAATGTAAGTGATTTTCTAAATATGTTTATGTTGATATAACATATTGAAGAAACATTATGAGACACACGGGGCAGCATGAAATTTGTGTGATTTTGAAATAATATTTTTTTTTTTTTATACAGTAACAACTTTTTAATATAAGAAAAATCCATTCATCTTTTGATAAACATTCAATGTATGTAAGTGAACTTGGGTAAGTGCAATAGATTGTTCAATGTACAAAAAAATTTTGATAGTCAACTTTAATTAACAGATAATAATTTACCTAATTTGTAATAAAAATTAAAAATAATTCCTTCAAATACAAAAAATTCTATGAGCTTCAACCCCTTTATAATAACATTTAACAATAAAAAAACTATCCCTTCAGGTTTCACCTATCATGAAATTTGTTGAAAATAAGGTTAAACATTAGGTCAATTATATAATGTATTTCATCATTCCATTATTTTTCTATTGTTGAATACTCAAGATGATCTAAAAAAAACCACTCATAATCATTTCCACAATTTTTTCCTATTTCAGGCAGCAAAAGAACTTTGACTGGAAGCCAGAAACATATGTACTGAAGTACCAAAAACCTCAGACAAATCAATTAAACAATTACAACAGCATTTCAAAACTATCAGCTGATAAAGACACCATCAAACCACTCTCAAGTTACGGAGCTGATTCAGAAGGTATCAAAATTTCTCCACTACCTTTGACGACCAACACCAGAGAACCCGTTCTCCAATATGCTCATCCGGAATTTGGTGCCCAGCCCGTGAAAGTAACGCGGTACTTCAATGACTTCCTCGATGATCAGTATTTCGACAGAATCAAAACCGAAAAACCTAACTTCAATCAGCGCGTCTATACCGCGCCAATATCCAATGACTACAATTACCATGCTAACAAATACTACAATGGCAAGTACTACAATGTTGAGTCATCAACAAAAATGCCCATTTGGACGAAATTGTCAGAAGATTTAAAAAGCCAGCTTTATAATGGCGTTGAAAAGGTCTCCCAGCTGACCAAGCCTATCCTAAACCCAATCATGGACGTGACGTACAAAGGCTTGAATAGTTTGGGTCTTGTAAGTCACAAGTCCTACGAGACTGAGAAGATGTATAGTCCGGTGGTTTCTAGCTCATCGATCCTCATTCCGACATTGGGACTCGTTGCTTCAGGTGCAGCTCTTGGTCTGGGAGCAGTAGCCGTAGGTCGCTACTTTGACGTCAACGCCCTCACGCCGTTCAGTACTGTTGAAAAAATGAGGAGCTTGGAATCCCAAGTTCCAGTGGATGAGATACAAGAAATTGAAATTCATTTGAAAGAAAATAATGCAAATTTTAGAAAAGACAACAATGGCAATAGTGGACGTAAAGTTGCGTCCCAAAAAAATTATTTACCGTCGAAAGATGTAGATGCACCTAGTACAGTGGCGTCGGTGAATTTTTCAAGTCAAGGTAACAATGTTCCTGAAAGTTTAGACCTGGTGCTGAAGAGAAAAAAGAGAGAGGCTGAATTGATTAAGAAATATGGAGTTAAATGATAGGATAAAAAGATATGTAAATAAGAGTATTTATTGTAGTAAGACTTATTTCTAGTAAGAATTTCAACAAATGTTAAGTATACAGTTTTATGAGTTTCGTAATGGAATACAATACTGAATAGTTTGTCGATTGAAGATCAATAGATACAATATTAAGTGTTGTGTGTCATTAGAATCGTTTTGAATTTAAAACGGTTACTTTGAAAAAGAGAGGCACTTTCCTAATATATTTTCACATGTGTGAATAGGTAATCAGCTGTTTTCGCTCCAGCGGAAGTAAACAAAAAACAGCTAAATTACTAGCTCAAAAATAAATGTTACGTCCTCGTTTGAATGCTTAATGATATAGAAATACTATGTAAATGGAGTCGGAATTCAGTATGGCAGTTCATGTGGATGATTGATTAATTTAATTTTTAACTCTTAAGACTTCTATTTTTTGAAAACTCTATGAAAATCTTTTCTTTTTCGTTTATTTATTAACACAGTAGCTCAAAAATGAGATTATTTTACACTTATTCTATACATTTTTTATATTTATCTGCATTTACTTTTTTCCCATCACGCCTACCTTCCCAGTGCCAAAATTTATGAGTTAAGTAGAATCTAAATAATATTAAGCACCTTTATTTTTCCTATAACAGTAATTGTACTTATCTTAGTGAACATTTTGGTGAAAGAAAATTGTACCAATATAATTTCTTACCTTAATTAATTTCTTGATATACTAATTATTTGTGAAAAATTTATAATTCTAAATTACTTTGTAACATATGTTTTCACTCAATGAAAAAATTTACCTTCTTAATCTTAATTTCGTCTATTTATATATTTATTCATGATTTCACATATTTTTATATCAAACAAGAGAAGACGTAAAAGAAATACATTTTAAATAAATTATTTATGTTACATTTAAATTAAATAAAAAAAATGATATAGAAATGCATTATTTTTAATATATATAAGTATTGTAATTTTAAGTTATTTATTATGAATAAAAAAAATCGGACCATTAATGGCGCAGCCCACCAGTTGACGTTGAGTTCAAATAGTTGTTTTTGTTTGAATTTTAATCAATTAATTATAATCTATAATTTTAATTTAAATTAACCCTCCATTGAATAAATCAAATTAATAAATTAATTAGATCTCTTCAGATAGCCCACAATACTTAACTGTCCCCTACTTATAACACCTATAATCTCAAATGCTATTAAAAATTTTAGTAAATAAATTAAAAATGTTTTTCAAATTAAAAAATATACTACTTTACAAATTAAAAGGAATATAAGAATATATCATCAATTATATTAAAATTTTATTGCAAATTTATCTATAAATGCATATAAGGTTCAAGTAGCAATAGAAATAGAATAAATATAGTCTAATGTAATTATTATAATTGGCATAAATAAGGAAGATGGACGAATCTTACAGCTATCTAAAATTGTTGATCATAATTCCTCCAGCAAAGTAAAACAGTGATTTCATACACTTTTACGTCAAAGTTTCTCCTTTCGTCACCTACAAAGTAGCACAGATTTGTTTATTTAAGACTAATTCATTTTTTTAAATACAAATAATTATTTATGAAGTATATAATTCATTCAACAACAATGTATACTTACACAAGCTTCCAAATATTCAATCTTTCGTTCCAAAGTTGTTAGTTTTTCATTTAAGACTGCTAAACGTGATCGACAAGATAAATCTAAAAAAAAGTATAATAAATTGTCTTAAGAAAAAAAATTTAAACTACAATCAGAAAATTAATAAATCTTTACGTTAAAAGTTTTTATTTAAATATAACCTCTAATTGCTAAATTACTTGACTAATTATTAATTATAAAATTTAACAAAAGCATATAATAGAATTAAAATTACCAAAAGAGTTGAGGAAATCTGTAATTTTTTTTATACTTCCAGTGATGACTTCTATATATTCTCTATTGGCCCAATCTTGCTGTATTTGTTTTTGTATCGCCTCACGATGAGTGGTAGACATTTTTCTATTATATTTTTTTTAATTGAAATGTGTGATTAATAACAATACAAAAGGGTTTTAATTTACTTATGAATTAATCCAAGTTCGTTTTTCCTGTTTATTTACTTTTGGCATAAAAAACAATAAAATAACCTTACACTGTTTGGGGGTCTCATGTATATTAACGTACACAAACAAGTTGTCACTCAGGGAAAGCTTGTTTCTCACATCTTAGTCTAGTGATATTTTACTATGGAACAGAATCGTTCAGTTGTTCAGTTTTGTTTCACAATTGTGTTCATTTTCTTTTGATTACACAATTCTCCTGAATTGTATCATTTTTTTATTTGAAAAAGGTAATAAAAATAGCAGTAAGATTAAAAATAAAGTTAATGCAAAATACTTTCGCAAATTTATATTCTTTGTCTTCGTTTAATGCTTACGTATAAAATGAGTAAAATACTGTCAATAAATGTATATCAATGTTTAAATATTTTTTATAAATTAATTTTTGCTACATTTATTCATATAAATATTGTATATTGTAGTTTATTTTATTTAAAATTTTCAAAATCAGCTTTATACTAACTTTAAAAATGAAAAATGAAAATATTTCCAGGAATTTATCTGTATGTAAACAAAACATAATAGAGTATTCATTTTTTATTTACTTCCAGTCTAGTCTCACATTTATACTTCCAAAAAAAAAGGGGGGGAGACAATCTTACGGTGCTTTCGTTATGTGAAGGAATCATAAGTATTATTCCAGAGTGGTGAGAAAGTAAGTGTAGATATAGTAATACGAGAAATTAGAATGAAATATGCATAGTTAAGGGAGGCAATTCTAGGAATGCTGAGGTAGTCATCATATAGGAAGGACACTTTAAAAACAAATAAAAAAGGTAGGGCGTGTTGATTGTTTACTGAAACAAAATGCTATCGCTTAAAATTGATCAGTTCTTGTATGACAATTAAGGATTGACTGTATACATTCAATTTGGATAGAATAAATTGAGGTTAAAATGTTGGAAGGAAAAGAAAAAAACGACTTTCCCTTTTTCGTGACCTATGTAAACTTTGATGGACCCTTATTACAAGTAATGGGATATATTGACAAAACATACATTGTTCAGGTAATTATTTATAATTTCTAATAAATATTTCAAAAATACAATATTTTCATATAATATTTTAGTTACTGTATTTATTTAATTTCAATTCGAAATTTGAATTAAAAATCTTTTTTTTAAATACAATATTTATATATTTATTTTACTATGTGATTAAAAATATTTTTGTTTTTTATATTACAAGTTTTTTTGTTCAGATAATGTGTGTTTATATTTCTATTTCATTTCTGAGATACAACAGTTTTTGTATTATGAGTTTTTTTTCTTGATTTACAATATAAAATATTTTTACAACACTTTTATTACACAGATTACATACATTTAAAATATATTAATCTGAAACAATAAATTGCAGGTGGAAGAAAAATTAGCGTCAGTGTTTAATCAACTTGATAATTTACAAACAAAAGTAGCAAATTTGATGTCTAATACACTTTGCTGTATTAAATTCCAAGAAAAAAGATATTATAGAGCACGAATACTTTCTCCAGTAAATAATAAGGGCTTTGTTACTGTTCAGTTAGTTGATTATGGAAACATCGAGAGTGTACCAATTCAAAATATTCGATTTTTAACAAACTTCCAAGATAATGATATTGCACAATTGCCAGTACTATTGAAAATTTTTGTTCTTGCGAACATTGGGCCAAAAGATAAAGAAATTATTCAGTGTGATTATATCAGAAGTATCCTTATTGGCAAAGACGTTGTTGTTAAATATTTGGGTCAATTTGAGGGCCGTCATTTGATACAACTTAAACTAGATGGATTTGACTTTGCAACATCATTGATAGAAAAAAACGTTGCTAAGTATGTAACCATTGACACAATGTTCAGGTAAAACGTTTACTTAATCATATAATATTTTAAATGCTCTGATTTTTGAGAAATCAACTTTATTTCGTTTGTTAATGAAATGCTGTAATTTGTGTTCTTTTTAAATTTCACTCAGATACTGTTGCTATGACAAACCAAAACTTTATTAACTAGTTAATATTAAATAATTACGTTTTCTATTTCTATTTTGAATGGTTCTAAAGAAAAAAAAATAATAATAATTGGAGAGGAAAACGATAGTTTTTTCTTTGAGACTTCATTTAACTTCATTTAACTATTTATTTTTAATCGTTGAAAAAAAAGTTCACTTTTAAATGTGTATAATTTTGTATGAAGTGTAAATAATACTATTGAAAAATTGACTTCAATTACATTTTTATTCCTGTGATAGATTATATGACAAATTATTCTAATTTTATTATATATTATATAATATTTCTGAAGTTATTTTGTTTTGAATCTTATTAACGCTATTAATAGTATCATTTCAAAACTTCAAAATAAATTCCTATATTTTGGTAAATAAACTGAATTTCTAATTATGACTTGTTTTCTGTACACTATAATCACACACTCGAATTGTAGTTCATTCAACGTACTTTTATCTTCTTTAAAAATCGTTTTAAATTGTTAAATATAAAATTGGTAAGTTTTTTTTTATATATACATAATTCTATTAGCATCTTTTTTTTGTATATTGATTTGTATAATCTACAAAACACGTGAAATAATTTTAAAATTGATTCAAATCATTTTAATTTTAATTTCCTGCACAACTAAAAAGAAAATTCTATAAGATTCTAAATTAATCAACAGAGTTTCCCATATAAAACTAAATTAAAATAATAAATTTCTATTAAACCAACAAAAGTGGAGTGTATAAATACTATTTGTTTTTAGGCAAATTTTAAGAATAAAGTAAAATTCTTTTTAATAATATTTGAAATTGATTTTCTTTTTTGAATAATTTATAATAATTGTCTACAAAAACGTATTCAAAATTTGAAATTTAATGAAAAATTGCATTGAAATAAGTATATGTATACGTATATATCAGTCCTTTTTGTTTGCAAAAATACATTAGCTACTGTATGATTATTTAAACCTATTTCAAAGAAACAAATACTTAAAAAAAAATTTCAATTGACGATTTTAAAATCGGACGTTAGAATAAAAATAAAAATACTTCTTGTGTTAATCGTTATTAAGAGAAATACAAAAACAAATACATCAGCTACACTTTTATTAGTACAGTTATTTATAGTAAAAATTTGACACAGAAGTTGACCTGAGTATTTATTTTAATTTTGGCTATTGGATTTTTTTAACGCTCATTTTCATTCAAATTTCTATATCTATTTCGTATTTATAAATACACGTATATTTTAAATATTTGTTTCAGTACATATAACTTAAGTCTGCAAAAGTCAAACATGCCGCAGCCATTGTCACCTCGTGTCAATACATCTTTTAATGAATCTTTCATGGAATATCCACCGCCATCTCTTCTATCAAATATTAAACAGATATACCCGCGGAGCGAGTCTGATAAAATTGATGCACTTCAACCCACAGTGTTTAAATGCCGAGTTCTTGACATAGGAAAAGATTATGATGTACATGTTTCTTACATCGAAGATGGTCCCAGAAAATTTTCTGTACAGCTGACCGAAAGCAGAGAGCTCTTAGCCCTACTGATGCAAGATATTAACAAGTGTCCAAGAAATCCACTTAGTGAACCACCATTACCTGGTTCGGTCTGCCTGGCTCGATATACATATGATGATGTATACTGTCGTGCTGTGGTAATGATGGTATCTGAATCCAAGTGTAAAGTTTATTTTGTAGACTTTGGTCACACCGAAAGTTTACCTTATTCAGATATTTTCCAATTACCTGTGAAGTACATTGAACCTCGAGTCTTGGCAATCAGGTTGTCTATTTATATATTCTTTATTTTACTTTCTTAGTATACGTGCGACTCTCTGCCTGTTAACAAATTTATTACGTTTATGTAACGTTTTTTGTTATTGGTCAACTAATACATATGACAATTTAATCTGTATCACAAGGGTTAACAGGACGGGAGTTAAACATATCGCATTCTTTACATTTTTATATGAAAAATAACACTGATTTACAGAATGACTTTGACTGGAATCAAAAATTGGAATATTACAAATGAAGTTAAAGAGTTTTTCAAGAATTTTGTCAAAGACCGTTGCTTAAAATTAAGAGTATGCGAACCTGAAGGACCACCACTTATTCAGTATGGCATACTCTTTGATAAAGACAGAGATATTAAAGATATATTTCTCGAACACTTTCCAAAACTTCAAAGATCTAAGAGATATGAAGAAGCAACAAAGCTCCACTTATTCCAAGAAGTCTTGGTAAATGTCACATACGTGCAATCTTGCAACAATTTTTTTGTTCAATTAAATCAAGATGTCGGTGCATTGGACAACCTTATGCAGTACATCAGGGATAAAGCTGGTTCCTTCAGACATCTAGATGCAAATCAATTTACTGTTGGCACACCATGCATAGCGTTGTATGACGTTGATAAACAGTGGTAAGTACTAATTATTTTACTTATTGTATTGATTTATTTATTGTTATTGATATTTAGATCAATAATTAACTTTTGTTTATACTTGAAAGAATAATGTAAGATAAATTATATACAAATATGACCGATTTCAGGTATAGGGCTCAAATAACAGGCATCAACAAAGATTTAGCAAAAGTGCTATATATTGATTACGGAAACGAAGAATCAGTACGACTCGATACTCTCAAAGCAATCGATGATTATTCACTTTCGGCACTTCGATGTCAAGCTATCAAATGCACTTTGAAAGGTTTCCAAGGTCAAGCTGTCAGTCAGGATTATATAACAAAGTTTGAAAATTTGGCAATGGAGAAATCTTTGATTATGAGTGTTGATCAAGTATTAACTAACAGTTATATTGTCGACCTTCAAGATCCAGAAACACGTCAATCTATAATTTTACAACTCAAAGCTGAAGTTGAACCTGAATTATTAGAAAATCACTTTTCACAAAACAATAGAAATATTGATCACAGAAGGTATTGTGTTTTACATCTTTGTTTTATTACTGCAGGATAACAAATTATTTTATTGAAAACTATTGTTAATCAAAACGCTACTTAATTAAAATAGTTTCTATAATAAAATTACAAAAATAGTATTAAACTAAATCTTTTTTTTTTTTTGATTTTGTAATATAAAGTTGTTTTAATGTGTTGAATGTATTTAATTATTTATATAATTTATTTTACATACATTAAAAGTTATATTTGACACGAATAAATGTTTACTTTATATACTTTTAAGATTGGGTAAAGATGGTAAAAAAAAAAAAAAAAATTATTAATCATCACATACTTTGATGACTATTATATAATTATAAAAACTCTAGGCAACAAGATGTAGACTGGAAAGCAAGATCTAAACCAGAAGTCGCTTATCAGAAACCATATAACAAGAACGAAGAAGAAATGACAGCTGATAGGAAACATTGGAAAGACAACGATAATGAGCGAAAGTATGATAAAACTAAAAAAACTTTGAACGTTAATGTATTAGAGCAACATGGTCCAGTTAATTCTGGACGTTCTTTTAAAGAAAATCAGGATGATAGATTCACACGCAGAGAAGCATATTCTCCAAATGAATATGATGCTGAAAACACTTTTCGAAGTGGTAAAGATTTTCGAAGTACCAAACCAGCTAATGATAAAGAAATTTACTGTAATAATACAAGGCAAAAATTTGCACAAAATGAACCAAAATGGCGAAATGACAAATTCATGGAGGAAGACAATAATCAATCATCCCTTAAAACAAAACAATTTGGTAAATATTTCTCTTTTGATAAAATATTAAAGCATGACGTGAAGACAGTACTACTATCTATCTATTAATATTTTGAATATCTAATTTTAATTATGTTTCAGGCGAACCCTCCAATTTCTCAAACACTTATAATCCAAGACAAGAGGTAATAAAATGAAAAAAAATTAATATCTACTTATTTTTTTTCATAATTTAAAGTATATTATGTATATATTCAACTTTTCAAACAATATAAAATAATTCATTTTGTCTTCTAGCAACGAGATCCTAACAGATACAATGAACCAAAATCTGAAGAATCTTTCTTGACAATTAAGTCATTAACCATCAAAGTTCCAAGTACACAAGACTGTATGGTATCTTACATCAAAAATCCATCAGAGTTTTACCTCATGTTGTTAGGCGAGGAAGAAAAAAAATTGGAAGACCTTATGCAAAAAATCAACGAAACATATACAACAAATAGCAAGACTTTAGCTAAATCAAAAACAAAAGAAGGTACATTTTGCATTGCACCATATTCGCAGGATGGAAGATGGTATCGAGCGATGATTAAAACTGTGAATGGGCCCGACGCAGTTATTTACTTTATTGATTATGGCAACGAAGAAACTGTGAAACTTGATCAGTTGAAAGAAATTACCGCGGAAATGACGAAATGTCCTATTCAAGCAATTCCTTGCCAAATGTTTAACGTACAAAAAAAGTCAGATTGGGGCGAAGCATTAATAAACACATTCATTGATATGACACATTACTCTGTTTTGGAAACTAAATTCGTTTGTTATAAGGACAACGTTTATCATGTTTTATTACGACAAAAGAGTAATGAACCTGATCATACATGTAATCAATCTGATCAACCTTATATCAATCAAATATTCGCCCCCGGTATTGATTTCCGAGCAGAGAAAATTTCTACGCATGAAACCCAATCACAGAAAGAAAAAGAATTAAAAAAAGGCACAGTAGTAGTCAGTCCTAGTCAAAAGTATGAAAGTATTAAAATCGATATAGGATCGCCTGTAAATGTAATAGTTACATGGTTTAAACATCCAAACAATTTTTATTGTCAGGCAGTTAACCCAAAATATGTTGCCATGATGAAACAAATACAAAAGTTCTATGCTAACAGTCGCCCAATTACTACACCTTTAAAGGTAAATACAAAAAGTAGTTCTCCAAACATATTTTTTTTTATTCTGATAATACTGAAATATGTCACTGAAGCATATAGAGTCATTATCATATTTAGCATGTAAATTATATGAATATGTTCTTGATAATTTAAAATATATTATTTTAGACAATAAATATATGAATGAAATTTCAGGTGAATGATCCTGTTATTGCCGTTTTCGATGAAGATAACGCTTTCTACCGTGCGAAAGTTATTGAATTGAATGTTATGAAAGGACATCGTGTGCAATATGTAGATTTTGGAAATAGTGCCATTGTTAAACAAAAACAAATTTATCCGATTGATGAACAGTTCTTACAGCTTCCGAAGATAGCATTTGAATGTTCATTGAAAGGTATTCTTCCACCAAGTGGAAATGATTGGAAAAGTGTGAACCTCATCAAAGTGGAACGTCATTTTGATCATAACGAACTTGAATGCATTGTGCATGATATTATTGATGAAAAATATCAAGTGTCTTTGCATGTGAATGGTACTGATGTGGCAGATACATTGATAAAAGAGGGTTTGGCGATTTCTTCTGAAATTCCATCGGTCCAAGATGAGTCAATTAACAATATTACAGAAAATGTCAATGAAGGTAACAGTTTTCATTAAAAAAAAAGATTTCAAATGTAATTGTAAAATATGAATGAATGTTCATTTTACTTTATATTATTGAATATATTTTGTATTTATTCACAGATGTATCTATTGCTACTCCTGCGAAAGGTATAGAATCACTTCAATTTGATATAACACTTCTGGTCAATCAAACGTTAATGGCTATAGTGTCTAATGTCGTTGCCACTAACAAATTTTACATTCAACTCCCATCAGCTGAAATTTGTCAAACTTACATCGCGGAATTTATGGCCTCGACTGATGCAGAAGTACGTATACGTTTATTATCAATAGTATGAAAAAAAAGTATTTTTACTTTGATAAAGTAAAACACATGAATATTTTATATCAAAACAAAAGAATTGTTTACAAGTAGCATGTATGTATAATTTTAACGTATTTAGATTTCTCTTAAACATCGTGCCAAAAATGTCCGTTTACCAAAATATTTTGCATGTATGTATACATGTATATGTGATGTACATGGAGAGTACGTATGTCATACCAATATTGCATATCAGCAATATGTAATACCACTTTGCATCTCATATCACCTCCAAAAGTTCAAAATAGAAATCAAAATTACAATAATTAGTAAATATTATCAAGCAGTATGCAATCTAGAAAATTCCATCTTGTGCTGTCTTCATAATTTAATTATCAATAACTAAAAAACAATTTTTCTGAAAAATGAGTCAAAGTGTATTTACACCACGTGCAGAAAAAAAGTGTGTAAATGTAGTAGTAAAACTTGTGCGAAAAAATTAGGTTTTACCTCTTTTACCAAGACACGAGGTATGCCCTTTAACGGGCTGCTTAATTTTTCTGGATGGATTATGGAGAAGAGCCGTCGTTTTAAACAGTTGTTTAAATACGATGCAAATCGACGTTAAACTTATTGATACTGGTGCCTGTCACAGTATACAAATGGATCGTGTGAGTTTACTGGAGTCTATTTATCAACTGAAATTAATGAAATTGAATGATTGTCATTGCTAACTTATATCATTACAATGTCATTTCTGTTAAAATAATAATTATCCATATTTTCACTATGAGAATGCATATTAACAATACAAATGAAAGTTCTATTAAAATCCATATAACTCACACTTGCACACAAACTAAAAGTCCATGCTTAAATTCACGTGAAAACTTAAATAAAAAAATTTTGTGCATGCTAAACTTTATAAAATAAGCAAATATATATATTACATTAATTATTTAATGTAACAAGAGTTTATTACAATTATTCTCACTGAATATACAATATAATTCAAAAATAAAAATAATAAAACGTACAATTGTCTACATTTACGGTAAAAAAAGAATAAATCTATATAAGGTTACATTAAAGTAAGTATTTAAAATATAATTAGGTTGTGAGATTGTGAATATCGTTTAATAAATTATGCATGAAAAGATAGAAAACAAATCATTTAAATTTCTATCCAGCATTACATAAATTACTTTTCACTCCAAAAAAAGTAATTTATTTCAAGAAATGAGCATTGCAAAAATCAAGAATTAACTAAATGTGGTATGAACTTAACGCATAACTTGAATCAATCTAATCGTTTTGTCTTCTAAATACGCCAAGCAACCATTTTATTAATTGTGGAATTTATGTAATATTTCATTGTACATTCCATTTATGTCAAATCTGCAAAACGACTTTTATTTTATACGTATTTTATATTATAAATTAATCTTCTTAATTATAAAAAATTGGCTACTTAGATTGTAGTTTTTTCATAGTTGCTTAACGTATTACGACATGCAAACTAACAATTATGTTAGGTTTTCGTAATGCAATAAGATTTTATTTTAAAAAAAAAGTTCTTAATTGATATAAAGAATAATAGAGTTTGCTAAAATATGTTAATAATTATATGAATAACTAATAATAATAATAATGCCACGCAATTGAATCTTTGGAATTTTTTTATAAACAAGTTATAATGTGGTGTCATCTTTTAAACTTACGACTTTTTTATTATTACAATCTTAAATATGTATTTAAAAATTAAATACATATTTAAGATACATATTAAATACATATTTAAAATAATGTTAAATTTTTTGAATTTATAAACAGCTGCTGGCTCTACCAGAAGGACTAACTTGTATGCAAAATCAAGCCATCGAATGTTGTTTAAAAAACACTTCTCCGTCCTCCGAACAAAATAAGAAATTAAAAAAGCTTATTGAAAATAAGCCAGTTATTGTCCAGGTCTTAGAACTAGACACTCATAATGATAGGTATGTTTACTTATTACTTTCATAAGATCAGATGTTTTATCAATTCATGGTAAATTAAAGTATGTCTTTGTATTTAGTAAAATTTACTGGTCAGAAATTATTGATTTCAAAAATAAGTCATGCTTAATTTTCACCATACATCAGCAACTATTGTTATTACATTGATATTGGTTATAGTATAAATAATAAATAAGTATGTAAAAAAATAAAAATTTATTAAAAAAAAAAGAGAATAAAGATACTTTACTTTACCATAGAGCCATTGAACTTAATATCAATACTATAATAACTTGACATTATTAAATATGAAACTTTTTTGTCTTTAGTTTATTAGTGGATTTGTATGATGCAAAAGGTGTCAAAATTGATGTCGAAAAGGACTCCAGCTTCGAAAAAATCTGTCCAATTTGTCCTCTACCAATTTTGCAACGTTCAGAAAATGTGAATCTTAGCGTCATTGATGAGGATGGATTATGGTTACAGAAAATGTCCGACATTGATCCAGCGATAACACTTCTGAATGAGTTGGCAATATTTTACAGCAACGACGCACTTCCGATCACGCCCCAAGTCGGCTCTCTTTGCGCAGCTTTGAGCGAGGATGGAAACTGGTTCCGCGCTAAAATCATTGAATTCAACGATAACGACGTCTGTGTTCATTACATTGATTATGGAAACACCGAAAACTTACCTGTTTCTTCGGTCAAAGTTCTTGAGCCACAATTTTACGTGCCACATGCCTTTGCCATAAAATTACCCCTCGTTTCACTTCAGTCAAGTCCAAAACCAATAAGTCATACTTTCTTACAAGAATTAGACATCATAAATGGCAAGTTTACAGCTACATTCTACAACACAAATGGCCAATGGTCAGTCGAGTTGGAATCAAATGGTGAAAAATTGAGTGATCGAGCTAAAGCGCTTTGTCCAGAACAACCCAAGGAAACGACAACAGAGGAAGAAACTCTGAATGCTGATTTTGAGAAGTCAAACGTGACACGTGATGAAACTTTGAAGGCCGGTAAACAATATAAAATGTGCGTGTCACACGTGGACAATCCAACTCAATTTTGGCTACAAAAAAGCAGCAGCATCGACCTTTTAATAGATTTTCAGTTCAATCTTCAAAAGGTTATACCATCAGCCCCAGAAATAAAAGGCATTCCTGAAGTGAAGACCATTTGCTTGGCAAAGTACTCCATTGACGAATTCTGGTATCGCGCAGAAGTACTAGATGCAGATAGTGAGATCACGACTGTGCGGTTTATTGATTATGGTAACACAGACGTCATAGATAACGTTAGGGTACCAATACGCGAGCTTCCTTCAGAGCAGAATATTACTGCAGTTCCGCCATTTGCACACTTATGCCAGCTGGATTTATCACCAATGGAGAATGACATTGATTGGTCGCAAGAAGCGTGCTCATATTTTGGGGAGTTTGCAGCTGTGGGACTGGAACTGGAGGTAATAATTAAGGAAACCCCTACACAAGGTCCAATAAAAGTTGAACTTAATTACGAAAATATAGTTATTGGTGACGAGCTCATTAAAAAGGGATTTGCTCAACAAGGTCTTAAAGCAATGTGTGGCTGCAGTTCATCTGATACAAATCTCGAAACCAATACTGATCTCGCTTTGTACGACGAGAACTCAGCTTTCTTTAGCGATTGCATAGGAGTCAACAATTTTCATCTTCAGGAGATCAAACATCAAAAAGACCTAACTACTATATGTGACAGATTGTTGATGGGAGACTTGGAAGAGAAAGCGCAAAATATTAAAGTGGGAGAGATGTATATCGCTAAGTTTGAAGACAACTTATGGTACCGTGCGAAGGTGCTAGAAAAAATAGAAGATGGCTTCAAAGTCTTGTTTGTGGACTATGGTAACACCTTTACGACCACAGATTTGCGCGTTATTCCATCCGATGTTGCGGCTTACCCAATAATGGTGCGTAAATGTAAACTTTATTACGATGGTACATGGCCAAAAGGTGCTGATGAAATCTTTTTTGATTTGGGCGATGAAGGCAGAACGACTTTTATACTTACAGTCGTTGATCAACTTGACGACATTTCAGTTGTTGAATTAAAGCTTAACGGTGAAGATGTTGTTGATATTATTTTACGTGAGTGTGCAAAGCAGGAAAAAGAAGATACACGAGCTAATCACGTTGAAAGCGATATTACTTTAGAGGATACTACTTTGAACAAAGAGCGTTTACCACCAGTTGGTGAGGAAACCTTTCCAGACGTCCTCGTGAGCCATGTTGAATCGTTGAACCAATTTTACATTCGCATGAAAAATGACGATGCAGTTTTGAACAAATTAAATACTGAACTGTTAAATTCAGATAAGTATTTGCCACTGAAAAATCCCAAAATCGGAGATATTTGTGCTGCCTTATGGAACAATAAGTGGTGCAGGGCGAAAATTTTGCAGATCGAAGGATCAAAAACTAAAGTCTTTTTCATTGGTAAGTACAATAGTATACTTTGCATCGGAAAAGGTACTTAATATTGTGATTATATTTTCAATGTTTTTATTAAAATCAATTACTTATATTTTGTTGACTAGATTATGGACATTCAGATGTTATTAATGATGGGCTCAAATCTTTACCTGAAAATATAGTCAATCATCGACCACTGACAATACGTTGCGCTCTAAAGCTGCCAAAAGGCATTGAAAGATGGTCAGACAAAGCGAACGAAAAATTTATTGAATTAACAGATGGTGGAAAAACTGTTTTTCAATTTGAAATTATCAAGAAGGGCGATACAAAAGTTGTAGAATTACGATTAAATGAGAAAGACATTGTTGATATTCTAGCACCTTTGTGTGAGAGTTCTCTCCCTATTTCCGACAATGAAAAAGATAAAACCCTTTCTGTTATTAGTGAAGGTATTTATTACATTTGTTTTCTGTGTACAATATTTCATTCTTAAAATTAATAAACCCATGGAAAAAATAAGTAACGAAGGAAAAAAATTTTTCTAATACTTTTTCATATTATAAAATAGTGAAGATTAAGTTTTATTATAATATGAAATAATATTTTTACATTTGTAGATGAATTAGAAAATGAGTCGATCGACTCAGAGTTTTCTGTAAGAAAGTCTTCATCAGCCTTGGCAACTTCTGACAATGCTGGTCAAATGATAAATTTAGAAGCTAGCAAAGAGGATAATTTGAATGAATGTGCAGATGCAAGCAAAACTGACGAATCAGACACACTTGCAGGTAAAAAGCCTATAATTAGAAAAATAATTTTTGGTAGCTTTTGTGAAACAATGAACTTTACAAAAAGCCAAAAAATTAAAAGACATTTGCAATATACATAATTGAAAATAATTTTATAGCTGTTTGTATCTTACAATTAAACTTTACAATTACTTATTCATCTTGTTTAATTGTGATTTTTTCTTATTTTTTCAGATTAAAATATTTTAATTAACTCAGGTACCTCAGAAATTTTGTCTAATAAATATGTACCGAATTTATAAAACAAACTTCGCCAGTAGAACTGCTTTAAAAAAACAGAAACTTTTTCACCATCAAAATATTCTGAACCGTTGAGTACAAGTGATATTAACCACGAAATTTAATTTCATTGTGTGATAGGTCGCGTTTTTAAGGCATTAAATAAGTTTATATTTTATTATGAATATTTTTTCTTTCTCTCTTTTTTTGGCCTAATTTACCTACAATTAGAAGGACGTAATTTAGACAAAAATACATTTTTCATTTTTTTTACTTCAGACTGATACTTAATAGATTATTGGTATATATATTATTCTCTAAGAAAAAAAAAGGTCTATGGATATGACAAATGTTGAATCAAATAAGAAATTTGAATATATACTTATTTTTGTTAATAATGTTCATAGAAACATATAGCGTAACTAATACATTAAATTAATATATATATATATATATACACTTTTATAAAAAAAATATTGTTTGTATAGCTTATGGCATATTGTATTTCAAATAATAGTCCATCAACTAATAAATATTAAAATATATTTCTTTAAAATTTCTTTTTTTTGTCAATTAAATGTGTCCATCTTTAAATTTGAATGAAATAATTTTTTTCATGGATTGTAAAAGTAGTTTCATATAATTTTTTATTTCACTTTTTTTTTTTCGAAATTGTACATCTAATTAAATTACTTCAATGGATTTTTCAAGCTTTTGTTATCAGAATAATTTTTCCTAAATTATACTGTCATTTTGATCATTATTATTTAAAAATATGTTTGTAAAGGGGATCTGTAAAAAAGAAAGACCTGTTTAAATTAACATTTTTATTCCCACCTTATATATATTTTTTGTACATTACAAATAAATAAATACAGTTTAGAAA
>JABFOV010001849.1:0-22690 GCA_022817685.1 Aradophagus sp. ZL-2020 | reverse complement strand
AAAGAGAGAAAGAGAAAAAACAAAAAAAAGGGGGAGAAAAGTTGGAAAAAAAAAAGGTAAGTTTTTTTTTGGAAAATAAAAAGAAGAAAGAAAAAAAGTTAAAAAAATTTTTTAGGGGAAAGGCGGAAAAATGGTGGGGGGAATATTGAAAAAAAAAGAAAAAAGGTAAAAACCTAAAATAAAAAAAAAAAAATTAAAAGGAAAACAAAAAAAAAATTTAAACTTTTTTTTACAAAAAAAAAAAAAAAAAAAAAAAAAAAAAAACATTACATAGAGTTATTTTTTATAAATTATTTAGTTATTATAATAAAATTTAGAAAGAAAGATGTAAGCTAGGTTGATAGATTTCGGTTACATAGGCAAATCATTAGCTAGGCGAATGTAAGCTAGGCGGAATTTTACTGTATAAATTTAAATAATCCGTCACATTTAATTTTTAGCAAGCGCGGTGCAAGGAATTGCCACGGTATGAAACGAACACGACGTCAATAAATGGCAAGACGACGTCTGTCGGAGACAACACAAATTGCGGTTGCAGTCGTTTCTCCTAAAGTTGAACAAGTCAATTGTTTTTATCCGGGACTCATCCCAGAAGAATCGTGTTACAAAGTTAGCCGACGAGACTGTTTCGTTTTGCATAGTTGTTTTATATTCCCGTCACCAAAGTGCTTTACCCGTATTTATTTAGAAAAAAGATAACGACAAAAAAAACTTGAATCCTCACTGTAGCTAAATTTTACACAATTATACTGTTCCAACTTATTTATTATATTTGCGTCGAGAAATTGCACATAACGAACCGTCGAGTTTATCGTAATAAACGCTTTTTAGATTGTAAAGTTGCTCGGCAAAAGAAAAATAATATAATTAATTTGAAAAGGAAAAGAAAGAAAAAGAAATTTGATGTCAAAGGTGTTCAATTCAATCCAATGGTATAAATACAGGATTGAATTGTTGCACAGTAAAACAAATTAATGTAATTTACATTACTATAAATTGATGCAGCTTAGCAATCAGCTTTAATGTCAATTATGTAACAGATGTCCAATTTAATTACAAAACAAAATCAAGTCTCAATTCGCACGTAACTGGTCGCACATTCAATTTCATTTTGTTGAATTTAATTAATTACCATTTGCTGGGTGACATTACCTTTGTAATATCGCTGTTTCAAGCATAGCAATGATAGTTTAAGAGAAATTGATTACAGAATAAATGAAATTCAAAGCTGTAGTAGTACTTATGGTAGAATGATAGTTTTTAAAGCTGCGTAGTACAATTCAAGCAATATCATTACGTTTCTTTTTCCTTCAACGTTCTATTCTTTTTAAACTTGTATCTTCACAATAATACTGAAGATTCCGTACAAACGCGTCTGTACATATATTTTTTGCTTCAAGAAGTCCAACAAACATTTGCAATAAGTTTCTAACGACGATGATGCTATTTTTTCATCTCGTATCAATAATACTTCATCGTTGAATTAAGTCGAGAGTATTATTTAAACATGGTCGGGAGTATTTTTATGCAAGTGAATTTTGATTAACCTTTTGTGTTATGTATAACTGAAATATGCATCCGATTTGCGCGCTGCAAACTTTGATCGTTGAAAGCGTTTTCATTCAACTGGCGTGATTGAAATTAAAATGCATTGCACGTTTAAACAAAACGCGACGTCGCGATTATGATTTAAAATCCAATTTATCAAACGATACTACGTCTAACAACAAATGAAACGTTTGATTCGCGCAATTGATGCTGAAACATTTCTCGAATCATTAATAATAATAATCGATTGCAAAGATTAGTAAATTATTCGTTATTTATTGGTGATTGCAATGTAATTGTAACGTAAGTTTGAAGAATTAATTAAATTTTGGGCTCACAGTCATCGATGGATAAGATGTGATTTAAATCTTGTTACTTTAGTACAAAGATCTAATTTTTGGCAATTGTTTTGAAATGTGGGACAACATACACTCAAAGCTCTCATTTTTTGACTTCTCATTTTATAACGCATTCCGCTCTAACTTTTTGACCGTTCATAATAAACTGGAAGTATTGGTTAACCAATAGTATTTAAGGTTTTCGGCGGGAAGTTTGAATAACAGTTGAAACAACTAATATGCGCGTAGTCTTTCCGCAATGCATTGGTCAAAAGAGAGAACATTTCTGCTCTCAAATAGTCAAAAAATGAGAGATTAGAGTGTAGTGGAAAAGCTAGCTCGTTTGAAAGCCGAACAAGTAACACGTCTGTTGACAATCACAAATCATGCATGTGTTGTTCAACTTACGTGAATCATCAATCGCGCCTATTTATTTCCCACGTCCGTCCAAAATCCTGGAAGTTGTAGTTAAAGTTTACGTTGATTTTATTTTACTGTTGTAAATCAACGAATGTTTAACGCTTTTCTTTGCGTTGTTTTTCTTCGTACATTAGATAACACATTATTTTGCAACAGAAGTCGTCTGATTAGGAAATTTCTTTAGAAAAAAAAAAAAAAAAAAAAAAAAAATTGCATTAGCGAGTATTGTAAAATTGTAACGCAATTATCGCAATACTGAAAAATATTTAATGAGAAGTACGATTGATTTCAAGCTTTGCGACGAAATGAATCTTATTTCTTTGAGCGACCAAAACCAAGCGTTCATCCACGTGTTTATTCAGCTAATGTCCAAACCGAATTTACATCATGTTTACAATCTATGTGTGCAAATTTTTGAAATAGAATTTTTAATCAAGAACAAGTGTTGATGTGAAGTGGAAAATGAGATAGTAAATCAACACTGGAAGTTGAGAGACGAACGTTAGTGCTGAATTAGCTGTATAAACATAACGCCTCTAAGCAACAGAAGTCAAACACTGGAGTCAGGTTTTGTAATTTACAGCACGTCTGGTGCTGCGTATCATGCGTAAAATTAATTTCAATTTTTGTAAATATAAATATTGTAGACATATTTACACAAATTTTTAAATATATAACGTATAAAAAACTGTATTCTGAGTGGTCTTAATTCTTATTGTGATTCATGTATGAAATTAAGTTTTCATATTAAGTTTTTCAAATACTTCTTTATTCTCAAAAATATTTTCAAAAGTATTTTAACAAATGATAATCTATTGAATATGTTGAACTTTGGCACATCAATAACATTGATATAACATTTTTTAACATTGATATATATTTTGTTTAACTTATCAACAAAAATAAATTCTGACTAATGTGATTGTCAAATGAATATAACATAAGATATCGTTGGTTTTTGTTACACCTTTTTCTAGGTTTATTATGTTTAAATGAAATTCTTTGGTTCAACAATTTTAGGCAACGACAAGCAGTTGCCAGTAATGTCGAAAATCATTCTCAGTGATTCTGTTACTTGAAAGACTTTTTTGTTAGGCATGGTAAAGTGCCGTGTGAATGTTGTCAGCATCTTTGACGTATCCTCCAAAATGTGTGGCATGTTTCCAATAGTTTCTTGAGACAGGTTTTGTAAAGTAAATCCCAATTTCGCTTGTTGCATTAACAAATCAGATGCCGTTTTGTCAGTCGTCTGAAATAAATGTAAGTAAAATTGTATGTGTGAAAATCAGGTATGGCTGTTATTCCCGCAAATTGATAACTTACTTTAGTGGCTGCGAGTTCTTTATAGACAGGCCAGTTTTCTTTACAAGCAATACAGTGACAAGTAAAATAATATATCTCATTTAAAAAAATATTTCTTTCAGGCTTTATTCTCAAAGCAAAATGTCGCCCGTAATTGTCGAATACCTGTGAAAAAATTAATAATATAATTAACTTTATTTAAATGTATTAGACAAATTAGTACATTTTCAAAAAAGTTAAATAGAAAATCAGACAAACAAGATTTTTTAAAATAATTATTTACATTAATTATTTTATATTCCTTTTTATCAATTTCAAGTATTACAAAAAAGTACCTGTTCTCCTTTTTTGATGGGAGAAAAAGCAAACATCCATATTCTTCCGTTTCTACAATTTCTGCCGATGTTTGGAAAACAACTATGATTTACCAAACTTAAAAAAGGCATCACAGCGCCACCACGTTCATGTCCATCGTAAACCCCTGGAGTAAAATTACGAACTTCGTCGTACTGAAATTAAAAAAAAAAAATTTGGAAGCGACATATTAAATAAGTAAAATATATTAACAAATACTTCGTATCTTCCAGATTTCCTACATATAGAATACTTACACTGTGCATATTGCTTGGTATAATTTGTTGATGTCTCAGAATAAGTCCTCCAATAAAAGTAACTTTTTCATTGTTATAAAGTTTTTCCCAGTCTTCTGGCAGTCTTTCATCAAAAAAATCAGTCTTTGTAGCCAAATAGTATACAACAATGGCGGCATAAATTGACCTATCAAATAAATCTGCGACTGATCTCTTGTCTGTATTTGTAACTAAACTATAAACGCTTCTATACTTGTTGCTATAAAATTTGCCATCCTTATGAAAACCTTTGTATAGAGGATCTAAAAGTGAAAAAGATACCTCTTTTATCGATCAATTATCAAAGTAATTATACTATTGAAAGCAATATCTATGACTACAATGAAATTCAAATGTCTTAAGTTTTCAAAAACAATGCAAGTTTTTATATTTTTAATTAGACATTGGAAGTAGTGTTGTTACAAGTAACACGTTACTCAAAAACGTTACATTTTTTAAATAACTGTAGTATTAATTTTTTGCCCATAGTAACGGTAACGCGTTTTATTTTAAAAGTAACTTCCAATGCCTGGTTTCAATCTACCATGTGTCTGACTATACAATAACTAACAAAGTAAACTTTAAACATACCTTCACACTTTTCTACATCTTCCACTTCGTCAATTAAATTTGATATGCTTCCAAGTTCCTTGACAGCAAGTATCGCTAACCTCAGGCAGCAAACGCACAAATTAACCATGTGCTCAGTATTATCTAAGCTCAATAAATGCTTCAAAACTGGACATTCCACTTGATGGAACAATTTCCATGATTTCTCTTTGCAGTGCTCAGAACAGTACAGCACATTAACGCAGTCTTCACAAGGAATCCCAGAAAAAGTATACTCCAAGCATCCCCAGCAATAAGAGTACTGATTTTCCAAGTTCAAAACCAAACTATATGGCACCTCGTCGGATAAGATCTCCCCTGGCCTGATGTCCCTTGTAGCAACAACGTGTCTTCCATAAACCTCATCATATTTCACAGCTAAAGCATTGGAACACACAGGAACTTCTTTGTTTGGAACCTTGAATCGAAATTTTTTAAAAACAACATTCTTATTCCTGGATTTCACTACATTCGATTCCTGTTCCTTAGGACCCTCGATACACTTGGCACAATCATCCAAACGTTTCTTCATCTCATTGATTTCGACGCCAGTCAAGTTGTTTTCGATCCACTCGAGTGCTTCCTTGTAAGATTGCTCAACTCGACTAGCTTCTTTCAATGCAGCCAAGCACCTGGTCTTGCGTAGTAACATCTTCACTCTCAAATGGTCAGGACAATCGGAATTTAAACATCTGTCGATATCTTGTACGCTTTCCTCGTATTTGCCTAAACGGAACAGTGCCGCGGATCTGTTGCCATAGGCTAGGGATAGTTCGTTGGAGTTGTTTGGAGCGTAGGCTACGCTTTTAGAGTACCATTCACAAGCGCACATGAAATCTTGCGGGGTTTTGGACTGGATAAACGTTCGGTTGCCTATGTCTCGCCACTTTTTTGACTGTTCTATGTTCTTCTGGACGAACGATTTTTCGATATCAATATTGTAATCTTGACATATTTGTATCGCCTTTTTCACGCGTTCTTGATCTTGAGTCAGATTTGAGAATATGACTGACTGCTTCATGGCAGTTTGCAAGTCGATTTTGTCTTTTATTGTGTCTAGGATAGTCATTTTGGCAACTGATTTGGAAGATTTGCAAAATGTATAATCGTTGGATGTTGACGTTAGACGAACATTTAAAATCAATTTGAGTCTTTTGAATTCGAGGTGCTGAAAAAAAGGTACAACTTTAGAAATAATTGTTTCTTCTGATTGGAGATATTAGAGACTGCGAAACACTTCAGAGGAATTTGCATTGTTTCTTCACAAAGTGTCGTGCGAACAAACTAATTTTAAACCCATTAGGCATGCACAAGCAACCTATCTAGGTTGTCACGAAATTGTGGCAAAGTTAAGGCACTTGCTATTCTCACCCATATGGGCTAGAGATACGGGGTAGGGGTTATGGATATTACTTTCGGGAGCGTGGATATTACGGAGCGTGGATATTACGGAGCGTGGACATTGCGGAGCGTGGATGTTGGAGTGCAATTAAAAAAAAACTAGACTAAACTACTTTCAGAAGCGGGGATACAACAAAGCGAGGATATTGAAGAGAAAGAAATAGACTAAATTACTTCGGGGAGAGTGGATACTGGGACGCATTAAAAAAAGCTAGACTAAAATACGCATTAAAAGAACTTGACTAAAAGTTCATCTTAATTAACAAGAAATACACAAACAGTAACAAATAAATACTATGAAAAAAGAATGAGTAGCAAAATAGAGAAGTAGAAATTAGCTATAATATACGTAAAATAGTTATTTTATGTATAATATAGCTAATTTTTACGTAACCACCCGGACATTTCTACGTTTGAGAAACATAAAATATACATAAGCAGATGTAATTTCTACCATTGTTCTGTTTGGGTAAAAATTATTCCAGGTAATCACTTTACACAATTTGATAGAATTTCTTAGTTATCTATGTAAGGTTATAGTAAAGTTAATTAAGTAACGTTTTAAACAATTGTCACGTTTTCACTAGTATTTCTTTTTGAAATCATTAAATACTTATATATATTAGGCTTCACAGTCAAACATGGAACAAGCGTAAATTTCCACTTACCTTTATTTGAACTGTAGCAAATAACGAATATGAATGTTGTTTTAATATTAATTCTGCCACCTAAAGTGTTGCCAAGTGTTTTACATTCGTTTCCACTGAATTTTTATCTTTTCGAACAGTCTCTACATGCTTCTTGACTTTTTTTCCTGTAACGATTGAACAACTATGAAATTACGTATAGAAAGGATTGATATGATTAAAAAATAAAGTAATTTTTTTTAACACATCACTATAAATATAATAAAAACAGAAGTATAAAATTCAGTAATGCTAGCTCGGAAGTGACTTACGGTACTGCTGCGTTTAAACTAACTAACCAGTTACAAAACTTATAAATAGGTATGTTTGGGTATATTTATATTCATCGTTTTCCAAAAGATGCAGTTATAAAGTATACCTCACTTGGTTCTATATTTATTCTTTAGAGGAAGAAACTTGACTGAGAAAAAGAGTGAAAAATAAATCACTGGCTAATGACCGAACATCACTGAGCAATGTGGGGTAGAAAAAAAGACGCATTACTGACCATTGTCTTCACATCACTGAGTAATGTCGGCCAGTAATTTAGCTGTTATTTTTTTCCTGTATCATGTTACCCAATAACTCATTTTACTCTGCAGTATTAACGTTTCAATTCAGTCGGTCAGATTTGAGTAGGGTATTTCCAAAAAATGTTGGAGTAAAATTTTTGGAAAAAGAATAGTAAACATCTTATTAACGGAAAGTTAAATTGATATACAATTTTATTTTACCTTCCTTAAATTATTTGTTGATTTCAAGTTTGAAAAAGTTATATACAAAAAATTTAATTATTTGTATACAAAATAAATATTACTACTTAAAAAAAAAAAATTTAAACACATTAACAATAGTTAATACAAACAACAATGCAAAAGTAATTTTATTTTCAAGTTTTTGTAAAATTTTTTTAAATATATTTGTATTTAACTGTCATTATGAATTTTATTATTTCAAACCCTGCTGAAAAGTTCTACGTAGTATTACTAGATAGTTTAATTACGTATTGGTACTACGTAGAATTATGGCATAGTAAATACTACGTAGTTGTTTATATAAATCTTTATTTATTTATTTAAAATAAAATTAGAATATTATTTTTTCAGCGGGAAATCTATGAAATATAAATTACAATTTTTTATTTCATGTATAACAAGCAAAAATGTGTATTATCTTTTTATAAACAACTAAGCATAAAAAAATATTGATAAAAAATGAAATGAAAAAATAAAAACAAAAGGATGATTAAAACCACTTTCAAGTTGTTCAGCATCCATAGTTCTACGTTTTTCATTAAAACAAGTAAAACACAAGAAAATAAATAAGAAACACCACTGTGCTTAAGTTTGACCTTGCCGTCGACTAAAAAATTCGCTAATTATTTGACAACCAAAAATACATCTCTAAATATTCTAAAGTTGCAAGACTTGTTATCCTACCTTTCATTTATTTTCAATGTCAAATTCTATTTGAAAAATAATCATAGCTTTGAGCAGGAAGCGAACTCGCAAAAACGCAAGGACAGTTGTGACCTTCAACTTCTAGGTTAAACTCATGGCTAGGTTCACTTTCGGTACAAAATAATATTTTGACACTTTATTTAAATTTTTCTGTAATTAAATAAAAACAAAACATTCGGATAACATACATAAAATAATTGTTACTTTTGCATAACAATAATATTTATAAACAGCGCAAATTTGATAATAAGAAAAAAGAAAAAAAAAGAAAAAAAAAAAAAAGAAGGGCTTGATAAAAGGAAAATGAAAACTATAAGAATCCTAAAAATACCTGTCACTTTTCTCAAGCGACCTCCTCTTGGTTTATATTATTGGCAGAGAAAAAAAAGTGCTCGCAGGTGGCAGCACCGTCTCGGCGCGCCGCTCGCGAAAGAGACACGCGCCTTGCGGCAGTGTGCAGAGGCCCGAGCGTCGCCGCATACGGGATGAACGTGCGAATGAAGCGCCCGGAAGCGAACAATAGAGACTGGCCAAGCTCGCGGCTATTTCGCTGGCAAAATTGACGCGCGCCGGGGCTGTTCGGCCGTCGAATCTTCGGCGCCACCCGCCGCGGCCGAGGACCCGCGAATAGCGCGGAGCCGCGCGTCTGTGTCTGCCGCGCCAACCGATCAATAAATTATCGAAAACGAGCCGCACGGAACGGAGCAGTGGACGTCGAGGCTGATGCCGTTTTGCGGGAGCCGGAACGCCGACAGGCGACTAGGTACCGATTAGCGCCGACGGCCTTGACAGCTGTCAAACGGCCGCGACAACAACGACCCTCGCATGTCCGCGGTTCACTTTTCGCACGCTTTCTGACAGGTCGCGTTGCGCTGCGTTCGCTCACGGAGAGGAATCACAGTGTCAAGATAGGCGATCTGGATGAGAAGGGGTGGCAGTTTTTTTCCTTTTTTGTTAATTAGTTTAGATTTACTTTCGTTTTTTATGAAATTGGTTTCCTTAGGAAACTGTTGAGTGAAAGACTGAACAATATTTTGGTTTTTTCAAATCAAAAATCAAAACAGTGTTATAATTGTGATTTTTTAATATATAGTTTGTTTTATTTCTTTTTTTTTTTTTTTCAATTTAACTTTAAATTTTTCCAATTACATTAATTTTGATTGTTGCAAAAAAAGTCGTGCATTGTTTTGAATGTTATAATTTAAAGTTTTTAATAAAAATAATTTAATTAACAAACAATTTGAAGTTGCATTTTAAAGTCGCTTTTTTAAAGATTTATTTTTCTTCTTAAAATGTGATCATACTAAAATTCTTGTTTTTTTTTTTTTTTGTTTTTTTTCAACAATGTCTGATATCACTGGTTTATTATAAAACCTATAAGTATTATTGTCAAGTTACATTCAGATAGACGAAATCAAAGAAATTAGAATGGCAATGACCATTGTGAAAATCAATTGTTCATTAAAGTTCCACTGATAAGTACATGTTTGTAACAATGGAAAGTTAACTTTGATAGTGATGATTGACTAAATGTAAAAAGTAAATTGAACTTTACTTTATCAAATTAATTTCACCATTATTAACAAAATTAATCTAATCTCAGGATTCTTCCTTTTCTTGGTTCAATGTTTTTGTTTTTCATTGGTCTTTCAAAAAATGACCAACAAAAAAATTAGTTTTGTTTGAAAATTTCAAAAAATTTCCTTTTTCAATTTTCCATAATTTTTCTAAAAAAACCATGGAACCAAAAAAAAAACTTTACTCTAACACTAGTAATTATTAATTACTTTTTCTTATTTAATATTAAACTTTTCAAACTCTATATTTATTTCTTCGTTTGACAGAATCGTTCCAATAACAATAAGTTTAAACAAAACTCTTAGATTTCAAAGAAAGTTTATTATTTAATTAGAAAGTTGTTCACATAAGTATAAGTTAACAAATAATTATAAATAAACAAACACTTTGATTTTAGTATTCATCTCATCGAGTGGCATACAGGTGGTTATTTATAAATCAGAAAACATTGCCACTATTTCTGATGGCTTATCAAGTCCCCTTTTTTCTTTCACTCAACTTCTTTCTCTTTTATTCGTTTACTCTTTCATTTCCATGCTCTTATTTTATTGTGCATTGTTTCAGTTCTTTTTACCCAATTACATCAATGGAAGCGGGACGATTGCACGTCGCATACTAAATAGTTATGACTAATCAGCCGCAGCATTAATTTGCTACATCGTAAAGAACATATTTAATAATCAGTGGAGTCGTACCGTGCATCGTGGCGAGAAAACGGTTAAATATTGATTGGCGAGGAAGAATTGCTTGATGAGTTACAATAAACACTTGAAAGATGAGCAATTGTTCTTCTTCCATGGAAGAAAGTCGATTAGACAATAGAAATGAGCGGACGATAAAACAATGCTGAATCACGGCCTGGCCTCTCTTTCATTTTAATTTAAATAAACAAATTGCAGTAAGTTCACCGCAAACAAAATTTATCAGTTGCTGATACATATGCATTAATATATTATATTATACATTATTACTACGCATGCATTTTTATTAAATTGTGTTTCAACAATAAGATCTATATAAAATTTTATTGTAACATAATGTATCAATTTCAATTGACATCTAAAGTAAAATATATTGTGGGAGGCATTAGTAATACTTAATGAAATCCAAACGTGATTCATGAGATCTTATTACCGACCGAAACACAATTTGAATAATAACGATTAATATCAATTAAGGATTTGGACAAAATATTATGTAAATTGTACGAATCCAATTTGACTGGCGATCAGACAAGTTACGTCATGGTCACTGATTTGGTTCACTTAATTAGTAAACACCGCGTTGGTGCCTACTTCAATTTGTGTTAAAAAAGTTGTTAAATATTTGTCACTTTGATTCGAAATTGCGCCGAACAATTGATTTTGTTACTGTCGATGATGCATAAAAATAAAATGGTCTGATTTAACATTTTTCATTCTATTTTATAATTTCATTATATTTTTACAACATTATCATTATTGAGTGAAAAATAATGCATGCGCTCAAGTGAAAAAAAGTTGCGAAAAAAGAAGAGTAATATTTAGATTAACGAAAAAGGCAAACGGTTTTTTTTTTCGCAGTCTGTGCAGAGGAGTCCGTTATTAACCATCATTGGCGCTTCACTTTCTTATTGCCCTTATATAAAAGTACGGGACGTATGCGGTGTTTATAACGGTCTGCCAATGCATGTGGCTTGCGTTCGCCTTTTTTCTCCAGATCAAGTGCAACGAGATTTCAGAAATCTCCAACTTACTCGTATCTGGCAATGCTAAATCATTATCCTATTTTTATCTACCATGTGTAAATCTTTATCATACACATTAAATTCTCGCGATTCGAACATTTGAAAAATTCAAACAAATTTTAGGTATATTTAACCAACCAATTCAAGACAAATATATATACTCGAAGCAAATTTAAAATAGATACAATGAGTTTGCAATAATCAATTTATTAATAAATACACATTATCTTACAATATTAATATATTTTAATGAACTGTATTTTATTTTTTTGTTTTACGTATTCTTTTTTTAAAATATTAATAAACCAAACTTCAAATATTACTATTATCATCAAACGACAAAATTAGTATAATAACATATCAGTCAAGATAATAATTGATTGATTTGAATCAATAAATTGTTTCTTTCAATGGAGTGCAATAAATTAGTGATTTCGTTGCAGAGATAAACTAGAAAGGAAGAGTAAACATGCCTCATGGCTGGAGGCGTCAGCGGTATTAAACAAGGTGGAAAATTCGATAGACCCAACGCTTGTCATAATCGTTACCATCTGCAACGCTGCGCCCTTCCCAAAAGCCCGCAAAAAAGCGGCTTCCAACGTCGCAAGAAACTCGAATTCGACCGTACCTACCTGCAAAACATCAACACTTTACAACAAGACATATTCAGGTAAACACCTCACTCCGATTCTTCCTCTCGTTTCAAACTTTCAAATCAAGGACAATAATTAGTAACCATAAATACATACAACGTATACAATAATATACGATTGCCATGAATATTAACTAACTAGACGTATTTGGAGAATTAATTCTCAAGAATCCTTTATTTTCTTTGATCGATTATTTTGCCGCATTCTAGCCCGATCGTTATCACTTACAATTTGCATAACAAAGCCAAACAGGATTCGCTGTTGATAAATTATATTTTCGAATTACTTATCCAGAAGACAGTCTTACAATTCTTATTTCGATAAGTTGGAAAGAAACGGGTGCTCGATGCCAGTCACGTTAAATTTTCGATTGGAACAATAAAGCGGCCAAGTCCGATCCAAAAGTTGCATCGTTTACGAGCGTACAAATGAACGGCCGTAATTTCGTTGGCTCAGTGTTCCCTTACATAAATATATGGAAAGCGATTCAGCCCGAGGCAGGCGGACAATAAACACGAATGTTTATTTCCTTATAGAATATATACGGAGTCCGTGCATTGTGATCTGAAAATAGTAAATGGTTATAATGTAATAAAAGCGCACGGATGCATCGTCCGGACGAGGTCTCCGCTGTTTTATGACGTGCTCGAGCCGTACTTTGCGTGTGACAACGGTACAGCCACTTGCTGTGTCAATATCGTCTCAATATTTCAGCAAATCGAACATTTTGTGAGGTACCTCCCTTGAGTTTGGTTTCACCACGTGACACCACGTGCGCACACTTAGCTCACACCGCGCCAAAAACACCGGAAGTTGACAATTTTCGACACTTTTGTATCTAGAACAGTAATCCAATAGAAATGGAGGCGGGACATTTTGAGTGGAATGTTTGTAGATGTTGCTGTACTCTATGCATATTTTTTATGGAGTTCTGAGGACTGAGGTTTAAGTTGTGAAAAAAAAAGCTAATTTTACTATGCACTTTTGCAAGTAGTACGTTACATTAAAGTCTGACGAGTTTAAGTGAAAAGCAAATAAAATTGGAACAATACAATGGTTAACACTGTTGGATTGCAATTGAAAAATCATTTATGATTTATATGTCAAGTTAATATAAGAATTAGCAAATATTAGATTTTAGCAATTAATGAACTTTTGCTACTGGCAATTTTTTAGTAAACTTTCATTGCCCTTACAATAAACGTGAGATTTAAATAAATTAATCAAAATATAAATGATAAATAAAAGGGAACTAACGATAGATATAGATATTTCTAATAAACGAATATAAATTTGACAGTGGTCTAATGTAAACCTTCCATAGAGATTGATCGCTTTTTAAATGTAGTAAAAGGGTTCGTTAAAGAAAGTCAAACTACGTTTAAAAAGTATTAAATTAAAGTTACACTTTCTGTATAAATACTGTGTTTGCATGCTTTTTTAATGTACACTGCCCAATAAAACAATAATCCTGCATGATAATCACAACACCGCACAATCTTATTATATAGATGTACACTACCTATCTTACTAACCAAAGTTATGTTTCTAATGTATTTTTTCTGCTTTTTTAGACTTTTATACAGTAATTTGGACTTGACAGAAGAGGAGCGAATTTTGATAAAGATCATATCCAGCGTTCCCGCAGTCTTCAGCCATAAAGAGACCTTTCCAGATGATAATTTGTCCATTGACTCTAGGTATTTTGTATCTTTATTTCATGTACTAGCAAATTCATGTCATTTTATTAGAATTAGAACAATTAAAAGAATAAAAAAAGGCTTTCAAATGTCATTATACTAAGCGAAAAAAAATCTGCTAATTTCAATAAAATTACTCAATCTTGTATAGAATTTTGTTTTGAGCTTAGTAAAACAAAAAGTATAGTGTTAATATGTGAAGAATATATTGTGAATATATTGTCAATAAATTATTAATAATATCAATAATATAATGTATCAATAATATAATGTATTAACAATATATCATTGGTAATGTATTGATAATACACTATTAATCTATTAATACTACATTCTTCGTTTCACCAGGGTAATTAATAGAATATACAAATTTTACATTAAAATATGTCACTTTCTGCACATACATTTCAGTTGTTAACAAAATTACAATAAAAAATCGCAATTATAAATGAAAAA
Organism: Aradophagus sp. ZL-2020; assembly: GCA_022817685.1. Classification (NCBI taxonomy): domain Eukaryota; kingdom Metazoa; phylum Arthropoda; class Insecta; order Hymenoptera; family Scelionidae; genus Aradophagus; species Aradophagus sp. ZL-2020. The sequence continues at coordinate 8,184 of JABFOV010001849.1, read as the reverse complement.
AATCATCACATACTTATACGTGTACAAAACAGTTGCAGAGGTGAAAAGAGGTTTCTTACGTGCTGCAGTTACAACAGTTCATTCGAGGAGAGTGCAAATCAAAATGCGGTAAATTCGAGCCTGTCGTTGTCGTTTGACATGGCAGACTCCGGGATGGAAACTGGCTCTGTGAGTCCACAGGAAAGCACCATATCGGAGAATTCGGGCGTTGAGTATGAAGAGCCACAGGAGGACTCAAATAAGCTGAGCACGGCCAGGGCCAGCAACCAATTATGCGCAGGAAGCGCCGAGCCCGACATCCAGGAAGGCGGCAGAGTCGAACTGCACAAACTCAAGGGCTTGTTGGAGTCCACTTCCGACTACAATTCTAGCGATGTTAACGCGGATGTCACGTGCTCCTCGTCGGAGACAGAACTGCAGCACTTGGACTCGTCGAGTTCCTACGAGGAAAGCGTGCAAAGGGCTAGGTATGATTTGCGTCACTTTAAAAAGAACTCAATAACTGAAAGGGTATCAAAATGTGTTGAATCAATAAATCATTCAAATATATTATAAACAAAGTATGACTTGATATTAAGTGTATAACAGAACGTATCTTGTTCATCTGAATTCAAGAAGAATAAATGTAATATTTTAATTTGTTTTGATATATATATTCTTTTATGAACAAATGAGATTTTTTCAATTTCAATTTTCTAATTCATTCTTGATTACCTAAAAAGAAAATTTCCATATTTATTCAGTTCCAGTCATGTCAAACAGTTGAAACATTTTAATTTAAAATTGCAGTTTAAAAAAAAAGTAAATAATTGAACCAACGTTTACTTAAAAAGGATAAATTACATCAGCAAGTCATTGTAGTCATTGATTTGACTCAATCATTGAATAAATTAAATCAGTATAAAAAACCTCTCAAATTCATCCTGCAATTGACTTCGTTTATTTAATAATATTAATTAGAAATTAATGAAGAGCAGTTAAGTAAACTCGCTATCAATAAAATAATAATTCTATACCAAATTAACACATGTGTCAATTTTCAGGACTAGAGAGCGTGAGGAAGAGATATCGCGTTATGAGAGCCAAGTGCTGAATGATCCATTCTACGAGTCAGACAGCAGTTCCGAGAGTGAGCATGTGACACCGTTCGTGCAGACAACTCAGTCATTCGAATACGTCGGTTCGACCGATGGCAAGCCGGATGTGGAGACGCAGGAGAATCCGGAGAAGCCTACAGGCAGCTACTTCTTCATCGACGCGTCGACCTTGAATGATGACGAGGTCGTCGCCAACACGGCTAAAAACCAAACGACTACGTTTCTGCCTCTGAACGTGGTAGAATTCCAGCCGAACTTAAGATTGACCGAACACCTGGAACCACCCGCGGAGCCGCGAAAAATCAAACGCATGTTTGCGGATGACAAAATGACGACGGAAAAGGAGTCGCTTGTTGTGGAGATCAAAGAAGCAGATAGTGGAGAGAACACTCAGCAGCCTTCACCGTGTCCTGATAGTATGAATATGGATAACAACAGCGCAATGGCATCTAGTGCGAGAGGTAGTTGCTACAAGATGTCTAACTTTTTTTTAGTTTTTAAAATTACAGTGAAATTTTAAGGCTCGTTAAGTATTACTTTTATCAAAATTGAATTGAATCTTGGTTAAATAATGTGTGTAAATCAGTATAGATTTTTATGTTTGGGTATTTGTTTATTTGGATGCATAGAAATTTTCATAAGGGTATATTTGTGTCTATACTGATGGTTGGACAGAACCCCTATTCTCAAATTAGCAATGAAAAACCCCTATTCCCAATTTAAAAATGAACAAGACATTAGGTTTTTTATTCCAGATTTAGGAGTGATGGTTCTTTAATGCTGATTTAAAAATAGGTTTCTCTTCACAGCCATTGATATGATTGTTCTCTAATAATGGTCAAAGTAAATTCATTATAACGCGAATTTAATAAATAATTCAGACTATATAATATTCCATTAATTATGTTCCAAAACATTCATGTAACTACAAAATATTCTTAAGCTTAGAAAAATATTGGACATTCTAAATTCTTGTTTGTAAAAAGGAAATACATTTTTGCTGCATGTATTAATGTTATTATCTGTATATATGGCGTAATATAATATTATTAGAATAATAACACAAAAGGGTTTAATGTTAATTTTACTCTTTTCAGTTATTTGCACTTCAGACAGTGTTGAGAGGATACCACCGTTAGTACGAGGTAATACTTTTGAGTTGGATTCATCGGAACAACTGAAAATGTCAGCCAAGCGTCAGGAACAGGAGAGGAGGCAGGGTAATTTGGTGTTTCAAAATTCGATTCCACAGTATTCGGGACATCGAGTAGAGGGTGATATTTTCGTGCCAATGGACAAATATGATTTCGATACCGTGGAAAAAGAAACGGAGCCAGAAAGAACACCTACTTTTACACAATCACTGACGAGAAGTGTGAGCCATGAACACGTCACTGACTTTGAAAAAGAAAGTGAAGAAAACAGAATGAGTTTGCCAGTGACCTTGAACCATGACTCCAAAGATAATTCAACGCACAAATTTGACAAAAGATGGGAGGCTGTGCCGATTGTGTCGGGAGGAGCTAGTTCTCTTGATTTTACACAATCGAAAGTAAGCGACGTCTGCATTTAGATTTATACATTTTTAAATATATAGTGTAATAAGATTGAAGAATTAAGTATTTAAGTTTGAGTATGAAGTAATTATTTGTAACAATTCGTATATATATATATATATATATATATATATATATATATTCACTATATATATGCTTTCGCTGATCAATCTGAACGGATTAAATAATCAATCTGTACTTAATTAGAAAACTTATTTTTCAAAATTACTTATTTTTAGCATCGATTTTTATTATCATATATTTCATTTCATGAACTATTACAGGAAACAATGAGTCCTCTATCGAGAAGAAAAACCGAAACAACGCCAATAGTATCAGGTGGATCTGTGATGATGGTCGAGGATGTACAACCTAAACCACGGCCTTCGCGGATGTCAACTTCAATGGCCGCTTGGGTAGTGGATATGAGTGACTGCAACAGACCGACTCGTCAAACGAATGGTACGATGTCGCACAGTTTCTCAAGCAATGACTGTACAAGGAAACCCAAGTCTCAGGGCTTCTTTGTAAGTCTTAACAACATGGACTCACCACCCGAGGCGAAACCGCGAAAAGAATCGAAACCTAAAGAACAGGTCAAACAAGCAAAGAGTTCACAGTATTGTGAATTCTTTATCGACCTGTCGCAGAAAACGGAAAAGAAGAAGCCAAAGAAGCCAGAGCGGACGTCGAGCGACGACAAAAAGAACATTTTTTCAATGTTTATCGACCTGAGCGAATCGCCCAGATCAAGCAAATCGGCGGACAAGTCAGATGTGTCGGACAAGTCGGCAAGGTCCGAGGAGAACAGTGCGACTGAAGAAAGTAGTGGCCGAGAATCAGCGAGGAAATCCAGTGGAGTATTTATGTTTATTGAGTCGGACTCGCCAGTGGTCAGGCGCAGAACGCTGTCTTCCTCGAAGCCACCATTCAAGAGACATTCCTGGAACACAGACAAGACGAACAGTGTGGTTCAGCCGACGAACAGCAACGGACCGCCATCTGTCGGCAAGGAAATTCTCTTTCGCAAGGAGCATAAGCGAGCCCACAGTTTGTCCGTTGATCGAGGCGAGCTCAGGAAGTTCCAGGTTGGTTTTCAAGTTGGATTTTGATTGAGAAAGACTGCTGATAATTTGATTCCTTTTATTTTTTTCTACTTGAAGATGAAAAATTTAAAGTCTTTTATTAACAAGAATGGATATTATTAGGTTTATCATTTGCACTTGTTTTTCTTCTCTGTTTTTTTCTTTTTGTATTAATTACGTGTGTGTGATTCTACTAAAGTACAATATCAGTAAAAAATTAATTAATTAATTAAAAGATTGGGAAGAAGAGTATTGCTTTTATGAGATAAGTTAAAAATTTTTATAAATGAATACAATTAATTTTACTGATACTGACAGAAAATAAAATATTTAATATTATTTTTATTTTAATACATCGCAGAGGAACCACTTATGACCATATGAACAGTCACAAATATATCTGTTAAATGGTTCCTCTGCGATATATTGACAGTTTTGAAACGTTTTTGGGCAATATTGTTTGAATAAAATTATCATTTTAGTTAATTCTATGAATTTTCAAGAAGGCAAAATCGGTCGTGGTTAAATTAATAAGCTATTTGATGACATTTCTCTAAACTTTTGGTTGTATTTTGTTTTGGTAGTTTCAGGCCACAATCAAAAAAATGTATATCGGTCGTTTTTCATAGAATGTCATGGTCGTTTTAAGATTACTAATTACCATTTTATTCATATGTCTAGCTGAGTGTAATACTTCCTATGTACTATAATAATGTAATGAATTAATATTTTTGTATGTATAGAACAAATCCATTTTTTCTCTATTTCGTCTTTGATAATTTAAATAGATTAGAAAAATTTTTAACAAATGATAAACGCAAATTAATTTATAAAACACATTCATCAAATTATGTCAATCTAGAAATATCATAAATATTAATTACTAATATGTTCTAGTCATTTTATTGTTAAAACATGTCTTGCATTTTCAAAATCGACTTTTTATTTCCATATGAAATTTTAATACAAAATTTTAATTTAAAATGTAAAAAAACAGTAGAAGTAATAAACAATACCCAAATTTAAATTAACAATGCTTTATAAACAGTAAAAAGAAAGAAATCAGTTAATCTTTACAAACAAGTACATTAAAATCTAATTAGACGGCAGCCAACAGCGATTTGGATACAAGCAATTAAAAACGATTTGTTTCCAAAACTATTTATAGAATCAAATCAAACGGAATTCCTACCACAAATAATCAATTTTTTTTCGTTTTTTCTCAGAAGTAGCAACTGATAAAGTGAAACTGAACGGAACAACGTTTTGCAATAATGACATTGCTTCATTCGTTTAAAATCAACGCAGATAATGAAATCTCATTGTGACAACAGTATTGCTTTATTAATTACAAACTAAACAATCTAACGAACCGAGGCATTGATTATTCTAGGGCAAACCGAGCAACTCGAGCCAGTCACTAAGTGAGTCGATTCGTCCTGATCCAACGAAGCTCGCGGCACTCGATAAAACGGTGAACATGGACACCTCGAGTGAAGACGTGTTTGAACTTGAGTGTCGAGATTCGACCCCGCCGAACTCGCACGTAGAAATCCTTGGCGAGGAACTGCGCGCTAGTGCACAGCAGCGCCGCGACTACCGCGAGCTCACGACCGAGTCGCAGTGCTCCGAAAGCGTCAACTCGGCCGCTTCGGTCACCTCCGCGAATACCGACGACACCAAGCAACACCGCAAAAGCGAGACCTTTGACATCAGCAGCGGTGGTAGTTCTAATAATGAATTTGAGTTGCCAGTGGAAATGCAACTCAACGGTGGTGAAGCCAAAACTGCGAGATTGGATAAAGATAAGGTCGCTTCGACTGTTAATGGACGGATTTTGGAAACGCGAAAGTCTCTTGATGAGAAGATTAAGGTACTTCTTTCACTTGATATAGGGTGTTATAAAGTTAAATAAATTTTTAATGGTGTAGTGAGTCTCTTTTTACTTTGATAATTTTTTTGGAGTTTAAACATGCAGTTGAATTTTAGCTAGTAACAATACCTACTGTAATATTTATTCTATAAAATACTTTATATTTCACTGAAATATCAATGTAAACAAATGTAAAAGTATTTTCAAAAGTTCAAGTTCAAAAAAAGCCAATTGAAATTTGCCAGCAAAACCAAAGTCTGCTTTAAAGACAATATCAGTGGCAATTTTTAAAAATAATTGGTTAGCATTGTCTTCAACGCAAATCTGAATTGAAAATTTTTGTCCATTCAAGTGACGATATAAATGAATGAATTAATTACCTTAAAGGAAATTGAATGCGAGCTGAAAGAACCAGATGAAAACAAGCAGGGTCCAGACAGCGGGACGATGGCTAGCAGTTTTGTTAGACTATCAGACCTGGATAAGACTCCAAGTCAGACATCGAGCATCATAGAGGAAGATAAAGCGCCGTTACGTATGAGCAACAGCATTCCAGAAACATCATGGATTGAGAGTAAACTCATGATGGCAACGCGGCCAAATGGCCCGGTACGAAGTGGTGTACCAAGGAAATTCCCGGTAGCAATGAGCACGTCGCTGCCATCAAAACAAAAATCACCACTGGAGGATCTCGTGGTTGATGGCGAATCTGAGAACTTGATTTCAGAGTCAGATTTAAGTAGTATGCAAAGCAGCATGGGTAGATCTGGTGCAGGTGAGTTGTCAAAAAAAAAACTTTTTTTTTCAACAAATATTGATAGAAAAAGACATATGAATTTCAATCATTTATGCATATGGAAAAATATCCATATTTAATATACGTGAGGAACATGTTTTAAATATGGCACGTGAACAATTATATTTTTACAATTGAATTATAGAAGGAAGTACAGAAGAAACTGAGACTTCGAGTTTTGCTGGGATGAAGCCATACAACCGACTTGGGGAAGATCTTTTACGTATGTTTTTGGAGGAAATTAATCCAGACGTGACAATAGACGTAGCGGGGCAAAGAATACGAGCGCACAAATGTATCTTGAGTTCACGTTGCCAATATTTTGCCGCTATTTTAAGTGGCGGGTGGATTGAAAGTGAAGGCAACATTATATCTTTACAGGGGTAAATGACATGTCCAAACTTAAGTAAATTTAAACGGCAACAAATGTTAAACAATTAAATAAAAAAATATACATAAAATATTACATTTTTGTCTACTTGCTTATTTAGATATTCGTACAATGCGGTCCATTTCGCTCTTTGTCATATCTACAGCGGCGAAAGCAACATTCCAGAAACCATCAGTATCGTCGAGCTGGCAACATTGGCAGACATGTTGTGCCTCGAAGGTTTGAAAGAAGTTATTGGCTACACATTGAAAGTTAAATATTGCCATCTTTTCCACAAGGTAAATTAACTTGAACATACTTGGCATTAAGAAAATTTAACTCCAATGCATACATTTATTTGTGTCAATTAATATGTTTGCACACAGGCTTGCTCCTCGCGAAATAATCATTGAATCGCAACTGAAACAAAATCCTTTTCTAATGTTTACAGCCCTGTCAGATTTGTGCGGTTGGAGTTCTTGAGTGCATGCCTTTGGCAGCAGCTTATGGTCTTGACGAGGTGTATAGAAAATCTTTGCGCTGGATTACGCGACATTTTGTACGAATATGGCCATGCAAGGCTTTTGCGACCCTTCCTCGTGAACTGATGGAAAAGTGTTATCAACAGCACGTTGTACACATGGTAAATTTAGCTTCTGCTATTAAAATGTAGATTTATTTGTATAATCATTGAATCATAAATATTATAAATTATAAATTATTATAAATTATATTATTATAAATTATAAATTGTATAATCATTGAATCATAGATAATGAATATTCAAGAAAATTTATACAATTTCTATTCTTGATAATGTACACTAAAAATAAAAAGCACTAATGTCAATCTTTTATGCAATGAAAATAAAAAATGAAATGAAAACGAAAAATTTACCTATGTATTCCTTTTTACCGGATGTCAAAAGCCTATGAATAAATTTATTTTTATTTATTCATTTATTTATTTATAATAGTGATAATACACAGGCAAACGCCCAATGGAAGAGAAAAAAGAAATATGAAACAGAAAAAAAATATAAAAGTAATACATTCAAAAACACATGACATTTTCATAACGTTTTTTTGCAGTCAGTGGAAAACGTGTTGCAAACGATGATGGATTGCGACAAGTTGATCGCGACATTACCAAACGTGCGCTGGGCTGAGCCAATATTTCGTTTGGTGTCGAATCTATTAGATGCGTCGATGAAGTTCCTATCTGAAAACATGTCAAGCGTGCTAAATAGCGATAGCTTCCAAAACCTTGGTCGTGAGCTTACGTGGAACATCAGCCGACTCGAGGACAACTTTCTGGCCGCCGCAGAGCGACTGCCGCCAGAGCAAGCTTGTCGGAGCTATTCAAAGTTACATAAGATGATTGCTTCGGCACAACTTGAGGATGCAC